>CAXIWR010000605.1:29718-39696 GCA_964036265.1 Daptonema setosum | reverse complement strand
TTTGTTTTACGTGAAAACTACTGACATGTCATTATTCGTATCATGTTTATGTTCGTTATTGAACTCACTTATATTATGTTATGTTTTTCATTAAAATATGACGCTACATAACTGTCATGCTCTATCAATTACATATAACAAAAAGTATAAATCGTGGTGCGAACTTGAACAATGTTTTGCGTTATCACCGATCGTACATTTAGTAACACTCATATCAACGTCGAATGTCCGTTTTCTCCTCACTTATTGTTTTTCTTCCTCATCCGCTGGTAACATTCATTTATTCAAATGTCATATGCAAGCTATGCTAAAAACATTCGAAATAAAAACAGAAACGACTCAGAAATAAAAATAAAGTCCCATAACTGAAGACACGTGAATCTTTGAATATACACATATGTTAGCCGTAAAGCAAAATTTTCATCTAATATTATATAAATTCGAATGTAAAAAACATTTAATCAATCAACTAAAGTTGTAACAACATTTAATTGTTTTACCAGAAGTTGGTCTTGTCGCAAAAAGCAGTTATATAACACTTCCGTTCTAATTTGTGAGTAAAACTCGATCATTTTTCTGCAAAAGTCGTTTTTGTCCAATTTACCCGATTTTCATGCATTTTCCCCATAGTTACCCGATTTACCCTTCATAAACGAATGAATAGAGTGAGTTAAAACAAATTAACGATGTTATATCTATTGAGGGTGTAAAATATCGAGTACAAATGTTTCATAGCTAATGGCTAAAGTTGAGTAAAAACAGAAAAACACCGAAATTTCATGATTTTTTTCAAAAAATTGCCCGTAGCTCGAAAAAATGGGGCTATGTGGGGGGGGGGGGGGTATCACACGATTTTTTTGAAGGTCTACTATGTGGGCATCATCCCTCATACTCGGTTTGTCTGGATAAATCTTGCAACAATTTTTATTTTGACATTTATGTATGCAATTTGACGATTTTTTCAAAAAAAGTTAATTTTCAAAAAAATTCCAGGGTTTATTTCTATATCGAATATTTTGTCAAATGCCGTCAAATAGAGCTCAAACACGCGGAAATAAGTCTAGTTTCATAATATGTAATCCATTTGGTGATTGGAAGCTTCTATCGCTGACGGCCGCCTGTCAAAGTGTCCGGATCGCATGGTGACGCATGCCCTCCAGCAGAAATCGAAAAATCCGGATATTTCCGGTTTTGGGCAACTTTGAACCGAACGGTCATAGGGTAATGTTACACTACTCTGGTAGGTTCCAAAACGCTGTATAACTCGATTTTGATAAGAGGGGCCACACTTCCCATACAACCTGTAGGTTTTCTCAGGCAAGGCGTTTTAAACAGTACTTGACTAAACTGAAACTGCAAAATTCAGGTGCAAAATGAACGTGCTACCGTATCGCGCGCGGTAGCGCAGAACCGCGAGCTTAAGGACCAACTCATTGAGCTGCAGGATACGTTTGTGAAAATTGTTAGTTGGATAACTTTTATTTTATTCATTTTATTTATTCTCACTTCAAAACAAATGTACAAAGAATTGAGAGTGGACGATAAGAATTGAGTGAATAAGTACTGATTTTGGAGTGGATGGGAGATAAACATTAGATAAAAAAAGAACTTTGAGAGCTTTTAGTTGAAGAACGTACAATCAATGGATTCCAAGAAATTAATGAGTACGGCGGTTGGGTGTAGTTTCATGAGGAATCCATTCATAGAGATTTATAACTCTATTAGACCAAAAACGAGAGAATAAAGTAGTATTACATCTGTGTTTGAAAAGAGAACTACGGGTATTAGATTGATTTGGTATGAATGGATTAATATTAAGGTATAAGGAGCATTTAAAAAAGTTCTGGCAGCAAAAATGACACTACACGTACACACAGTCCTAGTTTCTATGCTTGGAAGGTTAATATAACTTTGTTTATCATTAGCTGATTGTTCACCTGGTTTGCGAGTTCATGTTTCACCGCATCACTTTTAACCTGATTTTCTTTATGCTGAGTGAAAACAGTGGCATAAACAACGATGTTTCGTTTAGGAAAAATACGTAACACCTCCAAAGGGAGGTGAATTTTTTCAAATAGGGAGGAATTTGCAGAACTTAGGCAGTTACCTACATCTTGAGGAACAAACTCATTTTTTGTAACCACCAAAGAGGGGGGAATTCCACTTTTCTCTCCCCTTCTCGTCCGCTAGTGGTATATCACAACCACCTGTTTAGCATAAACTGACTTAACTTGTTTTAAATAAAATTGATTTTTGCTTATGTTAATTTTCTAATTGTTTTTTTTTCAATCAAAAAATGTTTTCAGACAAACGAAAAGGCGGAGTTGATGACCCGGCTGCAGTCGGTCGAGTTTGAGAAGGAAAAGGTGCTGGAGTCAACCAAAGAACACAAACAGCCGGAGACGATCGTACAGGAGAAGGATACTATCATTGAACAGGTCCGGTCCGGTTTTTTTCTTTTCATTTCTCCTAATATTTAATGTTATTGGTGGGCTGATTTTTCCCCAATCCGGGTGAGATTGCAAGACAAAACTCCAGCTTTTTAATAGCCATTTTAAAACTCCAGCCTGAACGAGAAGAGCTTAAGAGAGAAGAATGAGCAGTTTTGAATCGATTTAAACAACATATTAAGAAACAGATTATACTTTTTGTAACTGCCAGAAATGGGGGTATTTTTTGCTCCTCCCTCATCCGCAATATCATATATTTTCTAGAAATAGCCTTTTTTAGCTCCAAAATGAGCTCACGTCGGTGCGTCAGGAGCTGGACACGGAGCAGACGCGTGCTCATCAACAACATACTCAGCTCACGTTGCAGCTGGTTGAAGCTCAGGTTGGAGTTGCAGTGTTGCATTATTTACTCATTCACATTCACTGAATTACGTAAAGTCAAGATCAGACTGCCTGAATACATGGGAGCACAAAATTAATGCCGATGAGTACATACAACAGAGATAAAAACATAATAATTAATGATGAGCATACGGGAGTCCTCTCGAACTGTATTTCCTACTACTGCAACAACAACAGTGACACCAACAACAAAAACAACAACAACATCTTTTTTTCAGAAACAACAACAACAACAGTCCGCCTCCACGTCTTCCCCGTCCGCCGATCCCGCCGGACCATCCGATATGGAGTTCCGTCAAACCAGATCAGAACGTGATTTGCTCAAACGGGAGAATTTGGAGCTGCGAGCGCGAGTCGAACATTTGAGCACCGTATTGTCTTCCACGAATTCAGCAGCCAATTCCCCGACTGCGGTTTGGTTTATTCATTTGGACACCTTCACTGACTCACTTACCCATTCGCTCACCAATTAACTAACAGACCAACTAACTGATACACTCACTGACTCACTCATCCATTCGCTCAACTCACTCATCCACTCACTCACTCACTCACTCAATCACACACTAACTGATCAACTCACTCACTCACTCATCCATTAGCTCAATCGCTCACTAATTCACTTACTCACTCACTCATTCACTCACTCACTCACTCACTCGTTTACTCACTCACTCACTCACTCACTTACTTACTCATTCACTCACTCACTCACTCACTCACTCACTCACTCACTCACTCACTCACTCACTCACTAACCAACTTTATTCAGACGCGCAACAAGCCACCAACGGATCCAGCCAATGAATCGATTGAATCGCTCTCCGATCGGGTGGATCAACTGCAACGAGCACTCGATGAATCGACGAAGATTTCTGGTAGAATAGCCAGTGAAAACGCTGAATTACACCGAATCATGCAGCAGAATGCGGAAGATGAGAATCAGGTTTGCGCGTTGTTGTTGTTGTTGTTGTTGTTGTTGTTGTTGTTCGTGTTGTTGTTGTTGTTGTTGTTGTTGCTGTTGTTGTTGTTGTTGTTGTTGTTGTTGTTGTTGTTGTTGCTGTTGTTGTTGTTGTTGTTGTTGTTGTTGTTGTTGTTGCTGTTGTTGTTGTTGTTGCTGTTGTTGTTGTTGTTGTCATCGTACGTATTTGGTCAAGAAGAAGAGTCGTGTAATAGATAGAAATGGTGAATGAAAGTGCGTGTTGTTCCGATTAGTTTTAATGCGTTCTAATACTATAAAAGTGAAAAAAAATTAGGTTAAAGAATAATAACAACATTATGTAATCATTTTTCTTTTATCATTACGCTAGAAAATATTGATATTTTGATCTTATTTTTAGAACACGATCTACGTGGAGCTCCAGCAGGCACTGGATCGGATCACGGCCCTGTCCGACGAATGTAACTACCTGCGGGCCGCGATGGCGGACATGGAAAAGTCACATGAAGATGAGATCGACCAGGCCGTGAAATCGGCCAATCAGTGCATGTCACAGGAGGAAATCAATGTTGGTTGTTGTTGTTGATGTTGTTGTTGTTGATGTTGATGTTGTTGTTGTTGTTGTTGTTGTTGTTGTTGGTGGTGGTGGTGGTGGTGTTGTTGTTGTTGTTGTTGTTGTTGTTGATGGTAAGGTTGTTGTTGGTGGTGGTGGTGGTGGTAGTGTTGTGTTGTTGTTGTTGTTGTTGATGGTAAGGTTGTTGTTGGTGGTGGTGTTGTTGTTGTTGTTGTTGTTGTTGTTGTTGTTGATGTTGTTGTTGTTTGTGGTGGTTGTGGTGTTGATATTGTTGTTGTTTTGTTTGTTGCTAATCTTTTAAAAATTTTCAGCAAATTGGCGTCGATCAGCCGCTCACGAAAGACGAAATCGATGAGCTTCAGAACGAAAACCTCAACCTGAAGGCTGAACTTCAAATGCTCAAAGATAAGGTGAGGAAACCCGTGGTTTTTTCTTCTCTAGATCATCATTGAGATTGAAACGCTATCTGTCGGCCTCGAAAACTGGTGGTTCTGGTTCGAAACCTGACTTGAGATTGAGACACAACCATGACGCGTGAATTCGGGGTGTCTGCCGTTGCCCGTCAGTTTATTTAACTATGTGCCCTTTACGAATACACCATATTCGGATAGCGTATTAGCGTACCCAGTTGACTTCAGTAATGAAGAAGTCACAGTAAAATAAGTTATGTGTTATATCAATTATCGAACCTGATATTTCAGAAGGGCATCGTCTCTGTTCGCGATCTGCTCAGCGGCAACACACAATCGTTGCAAGATAATCCCATTGATTATTCTAAAGTCAATCAGCAACAACAACAACAACCAGTCAAAGCGCAACAACACGAACAATCGCAACAGACCACACCGCAACATCAACCACTTTTACATCATCATCCACAACAACCACAACAACAGCAACAACAACAACAACAACAACAACAGTCATCGCCGCCGCAACCGCTGCCAGCCGGAGCGATCCGACCGCGACCCGGCTCGCCGAGAGATGATCCATCAGAGCGCGAGTCCGTTTGCTCCGAGCATCAGGAGCTGAGACGTTGGTTTTGATGTTTATTAAAAAAATTTATTCGTAAATTTCCTAGTCTTGGTGTTGAATTGGGTGTTGTGTGTTGAATTTTTTACAAGGCGTGATGGAAAAAAATTCGAGTTGATGATGTGAGATTGTCTTTTTGCGATATTCCCTCCACCTCCACAATGAATGACCATTATTTGTTTTGGTGCTGTTTATCATAAATCTTCTAGTGTTGTTTAGTGGTTTATATTCAGATCTTTTGTGTAGTTTGATTACAGTTAATAAGTGAATAAGAATATGTAAGATTTTATTAATTTCAATTCATTTTTAGGGGACGTGGTGCCGAAACAGGCCTTCGACACGATGCGCAACGCCATGGAACAACTGCAGGTTAGTTGTTGTTGTTGTTTAGATTGTTGTTGTTGTTTTGGTTAATCTTGTTTGTTGTTGTTATTGTTGTTGTTGTTGTTGTTGTTGTTGTTGTTGTTATAATAATATGTTCATTGCAGGATCGTTTCAACAAAGCCATGCACGTCAACGCCGATCTGGATGATAAGAACCAGCAATTGGAGCATCTCATCACCCAACTGCAGCATGAAACGGATACAGTCGGTTAGTGAGTGAGTAAGTGAGTGAGCGAGTGTCCCTGAGTCAGTCAATTAGTTAGTCACTCAGTCAGTTGATCACATAATAAGTTAGTAAGTCAATCAATCAATCAGTCAGTGAATTGTAATTAGGAGTGAGTTAGTGAGTGAGTGAGTAACTAAATTAGTTAGTTAGCTGACTCCTGACTGAGTGCGTGAAAATGTTGAGTGATGGAGTGAACATCGTGTTAATCGATCTACCACTAACCAAGTTCAGTTCTGCAGGCGAATACATCACCATCTACCAGCACAATCGCAGTCAAATGCGAACGCGATTGCATGAGAAGGAGAAAATGCTGACCAGATTGTCGCGAGAGAAACAAACTATTCAGGTTACTAAATTTACATATTTTTTATTAGATTATCTCATATTGATATTTTCGTGTATTTTCTCACTTCTTATCTGATTCATGTGTAGTGTATTACTGTGCATGAATTCACTAAATTTTCTTACCATCATTAAGTTCTTTGCATATATTGTAATTCGCTTCTGTGTTCCAATATTGAACGAATGGCTTATTATAAACAAGATTGACCAATACCCTTTTTAAGTCTGCTTTTAGATTTTTATAAATAAAATAATGTTTAATATTTATGTTTTGTTTTTTTTCCAGGACAACCTGATGGCCCTGCAGAAGCTGGTCATGCAGCTGCTCAACGCGCGTGGCGAACTGCATTCGTATAGCACGAGCACACGAACGATGAAGTCGAGGAAGAAGCGCAGAACGTATAGTCAGACGACCGTGGATGAGGTGAGGGAGTGAGTGAGTGAGTGAGTGAGTGAGTGAGTGGTGAGTGAGTGAGTGAGCGAGTGAGTGAGTGAGTGAGTGAGTGAGTAAGTGAGTGAGTGAGTGAGTGAGTGAGCGATTCAATCGGTAAGCCATGTGGAAATCGCAATTACATTAAAATAATATTCATGCTACTAGGTTTGTCGTTTGTATTAACTATCATTCATTCAGTTAAGTGTTTCAAATGGTTATTTGTAGATAAGGTTATTTGATAATTATCGTATTTAACTTCAACAGGGGTGGGCCGGGTTTTTGGCGTTTTGCAGGGGGTGGGGGGGGGGTAGAATTTTGAAATCTCAGTTTACCCCCCCCCCCCCACCCCACCCCGAAAAGGGGGGGAAGGTAAGGCCGGGTAAGGGGGGTAGAAAAAAAATTTTTCGCAAAAAAACCTTGTTTTTTGCTTGTTTTTGCTAAAAAAAATCTCTTATTATAAGGTATAAACATCACATGTACCGGTTTTTTCAGGTTTTAACTAAGAAAATTGACCCAGAAAACGTGTTTGTTCGAAAAAAAATTCTCACAACCAAAATTTTTTGAAAAATGAGCCTCAAAATCGAGGTTTTGAGGCCGATTTTCTCAAAAATTCCGAGTAGGGGGGGGGAGGGGGTAGGCGACCTAAATTTTTGTCTAGGGGGGGTGCTACCCGCCGACCCTGAAAAGTGGGGGGGGGGGGGGTAACCCCCTACCCCCCCCCCCCCAGCGGCCCACCTCTGGACTTCAAAATTGAATGTTGAATCAAATATTAAAATCGCCATCATATTTAATTCAGTTATCCGGGGACGAAGCGATCATAATCGGCGAAGATGCAGCTAATTTGGATCCAGAAGGGGGTCTGAATGGATCGTTGGATGCACCGGCTGAGGATGGATTGACTAATGGTCATTCACATCAGAATGGAGGTGAGTGAGTGAGTGAGTGAGTGAGTGAGTGAGTGAGTGAGTGCGTGAGTGAGTGAGAGTGAGTGAGTGAGTGAGTGAGTGAGTGAGTGAGTGAGTGAGTGAGTGAGTGAGTGAGTGAGAATGAGTGAGTGAGTGAGTGAGTGAGTGAGTGAGTGAGTGAGTGAGTGAGTGAGTGAGTGAGTGATTGAGGGAGGGAGTGAGTGAGTGAGTGAGTGAGTGAAGATTTATTAAATCATATCTGTATCTCCATTGAATCCATCTTTGCAGTCCATCACTCCCCCTCACCACCACCACCGAATCGCTCATCGCCGATGTCATATCGCGATGAGGATCAGATGTCGGAAGTATCGGGTACAACAGCCGAGATACTCCGATTGTTGAGTGAGTTGAGACAACCAGAGTTGGCTGAAACATTACCTGTGGTCGACCGGAGTATTCACTGCAAAGAGTGCACCGGCAAACTCATTGTGATTTGATCATATATCAAGGGTCAAGGGACGGACGATGGTGTATTCCCTTAAGTTGGATCGATTGAAATATTACATACAGTCGAGTCGAAAATGAACTACGAAAGGATTTTTTGATAAACGTCGTGGTGATTCACGATGTCAGATGTTTCGGTGGTTCAATATATCGTCATCGTCAGTAGTAACTCTAAAGGATACACCGGAGAACTCATTGTTATTTTATCGATCATATGTAAGATACGGGAACGCGAAATTAACATGCAACTTTCCTTTTTAAATCGTATGAACGTTTTTAGAAACTATAAATGAGTTTGTGCAATTACGTCGGTAGTTCTCAATAAATGGCTGCCAGAAAGTTCTCGTATGTTTTTCAGTCCCGAACCCGAAATATATGTGTCATAAAACGTCCTGTGATAAGTCTGCAACCTTTCGTACAGAAATCGTGTTCAGAAATACACACCTATCAATTAATTGCCACCTTTCGATTTCATAATATTTCACTGTAGGCTCAGTGAAATAAAAATAATAGAAATCATGAAATTATTTATGTTTATTTATTTATTTATTTATTATTTATCTTTGTTGATATAATAACACCATGCCAATTCAATGTCATCTGGTATTCATATAGAGTTTTTATGTTTCCTCCTTATTGTTACTGTGAAGAACCCATGTTCCCTGCTGTTGTGGTTATATTTTTTTGTTTTCTCCTAAAAATTATCGTATTTTTTTATTGATGTTTATTTTTTTTAATTGCTGTTAGCATTTTGGTCGTGGTTCCCTGATTTGCGTCCTTCAGTACTTGTATACTGGTTATTCTTTTTCCTCATCTCAAATAATTGTTTTATTTCCATATTTTTCTGGTTTATGGTATGAGTTTTTTTTCTTGAAACCATTCATTGTACCGTAGTTCTAACTTCTTTGAAAAATCATAACGCCGGTCTAATAGATTTACATCATTCTATTGCCATTTCATTACAAAGTAATTTGGGACTCTGTGGTAACCGAATTTTCAAAACATTGTTCTAATTAAAATTGTTTATTCACTAAACAATAACAAACCACTGGTTTTTCGTGCCATTATTTGGGCTTCTTTGTCCAACTATGACCTTTTTTTTGTTTCCTTATCAAAAGAACCCCATTCCATGACTTTTATGGGTTCTTTCGGTGTTTCCTCATCAATGCTGTTAATTTTTATAAACATATCATTGTCAATTGGCTAGGAGACTGAATTTAAATGTGCGACATTTCTTAGGAATTTGGTAAGACTTTCACACGGCATTGGAGGATCATTGCACCCTCATATCTTATTATTGTTTTTTCGAAAACTCAAACGGAGAAGGTAAAAATTGCGGAAAAAATAGCGCGCATTTAAATGTTGTCTATCTAAATCAATCGAAAATGATATACACCTATCATCTAGGCATTGAATTCGAGCCCTGTTTCGTAGTCAAGGTTTTGTAGTAGTATTATTGTTTCGTTGATTATTTGTGATCATGAGTGGTATTTATTTATTTATTAAACTTTGGGTAATGGGAGCTTCCTTCCTGAGTATCTATAATTAATATAGCCTCTTATAAATAATGTTGGTCTAAAAGTTTGTGGGGTGGCACCGAAAAATATGGAGAAAAAACATTGAGGCGCTAAATGCGCTTGTTTGAATTTTTGCACTAAAAGATGTTTGAAGTAGAATTTATTCAGAGAATCAGTTTCTGAATTGAAACATTTTCATAAATGTGATTGGATTGTGTTCTTATTTATACATCATAATTGTTTTTTGTATGATTTTATTGATTCGCGCAA
>CAXIWR010000605.1:17500-27018 GCA_964036265.1 Daptonema setosum | reverse complement strand
CTTATGAGAAACCAACCAAACTTGCATGAAGTTAGTTATTGTGGTCAGTAGTCATCAGTCAGTCAGTCAGTCAGTCAGTCAGTTAGTCAGTCAGTAAATCAGTTTGTCAGTCTGTAAATCAGTTAATCATTCGAACTATCAGTTAGTGAATCAGTCAGTCAGTCAGTCAGAATGTCAGTCAGTCAGTCAGTCAGCCAGCAGGTCAGTCAGTCCAGTCGATCAGTCTGTCATTCACTCAGTCAGTCAGTCATCCAGTCAGTATGTCAGTCAGTAAGTCAGTCAGTCAGTCAATCATTCAGTCGGTCAGTCAGTCAGTCAGTCAGCCAGCAGGTCAGTCAGTCCAGTCGATCAGTCTGTCATTCAGTCAGTCAGTCATTCAGTCAGCCAGTCAGTCAGTCAGCCAGGCAGTCAGTCCAGTCAGTCAGTCAGTCAGTTAGTCAGTTAGTCAGTCAGTCAGTTAGTCAGTCAGTCAGTCTTTAATAAGTTGTATTTTTTTGTATTTTGTTGTATGGTTGTTTGTTTATAAAAACTGGGCTAATTGCAGTACCGTCAACTAGATCAAGTTATCAAGATGAGCACACGAGCTAAAATTTAGCACAATTTACATAAACAAACGAGCATACTACAAACTACTACTTACTATTAACTGACTAACTAACTGATTTCAGACAGTCAGACAGACTGACAAACTGATTTACAGACTGACTGACTGACTGACTGATTGTTTGTTCAATTTATCTTTTGAACAATTTAACTTTTGAACAATTTACCCTTTGAACAATTTACCTTTTGAACAATTTACCTTTTGAACAATTTACCCTTTGAACAATTTACCTTTTGAACAATTTACCTTTTGAACAGTTTACCTTTTGAACAATTTACCTTTTGAACAATTTACCTTTTGAACAACTTACCTTTTGAACAATTTACCCTTTGAACAATTTACCAGAAATTGAACAATTTACCTTTTGAACAATTTACCTTTTGAACAAATTACCCTTTGAACAATTTACCTTTTGAACAATTTACCCTTTGAACAATTTACCTTTTGAACAATTTACCTTTTGAACAATTTACCCTTTGAACAATTTACCTTTTGAACAATTTACCTTTTGAACAATTTACCTTTGAACAATTTACCTTTGAACAATTTACCTTTTGAACAATTTACCTTTTGAACAAATTACCCTTTGAACAATTTACCTTTTGAACAATTTACCCTTTGAACAATTTACCTTTTGAACAATTTACCTTTTGAACAATTTACCCTTTGAACAATTTACCTTTTGAACAATTTACCTTTTGAACAATTCACCTTTGAACAATTTACCTTTGAACAATTTACCTTTGATTAATTTACCTTTTGAACAATTTACCTTTTGAACAATTTACCTTTTGAACAATTTACCCTAACCCGAAATTTTGCTACATTATTGATCCCTGGCGAAAACTTGCAGATACGGCGAAAACTTGTAGATACAACAGCTGCTCATGTTTTTACATCATGCTAATTGAATTTTTTGGGTGCCTTCTTTTCATACAATTTTTTTGTGTTTGACTTTCTTATAAAATAAGCGGAATGTTAAAACCCAGGTCAAAACTTCGGTTATTTATTAGTAACACATGATTTGTCTTGCTGCCAATTAGAAATGATATATGTTCTCATTGTTATTAATCAGATATAAATAAGATTCATTAAAAAAATCCGAACACTCCGTTTCAAAATTATCTCGTCTTTATTCGCCACAAGTACCGAGTGAAGAAAAACCGATGGATTGGAAACCAAACGATCACAAATTCGTTGCGCGAATCAATAAATTCATACTAAAAATAAATATGATGTAAAAATAAGAACTCAATCAGATGATATAATCACATTGATAAGGTTTCAATTCAGAAACTGATACTCTGAATAAATTCTACTTCAAACAGCTTTTAGGGCGAAAAATTCAAACAAGCGAATCTCGCGCTTTAATGTTTTTTTTTCAATATTTTTGGTGCCACCCCACAAACTTATAGACCAAGATTATTTATAAGAAGTTATATTATTTATAGATACTCAGGAAGGAAGCTCCCTTTACCCAAAAATATATTAAATAAACAAATAAATACCTTTCATGATCACAAATAATCAATAATGAAACAATAATAATCTACAAAATCGTGAGACACCAAAACACAAACGTGTCTATCATTATCGATTAATTAGGAGACCGGATTTGAATGCGCGCCATTTTTTCGGCAAATTTAACGACTTCTCTAGTGTTTTATTTTGGATAAATATAATAGGATAAAGCGTACTAATCGCAATAAATTGGAAATAAATTACGAAATCTGGTCCAACCATGAAAGTGAAAAAATTCAAGTTCCTGACAGGATTCGAACCCACGATCTTCCGTTCAGGACACGGACATGCTATCCGCTACACTACAGGTACTCCTTATTAAGTCTTATCAAATTTCAAAAAACGGCACGCATGCTACTTCAGTCCCCAAACCAATTGACAACGCTATATATAATGATAAACAGCGTTGATGAAGAAAACCCAAAAGAACCCATAAAAGTCATGGAATGGGGTTCTTTTGATAAGGAAAATGTAAATATTTTTCAGACAACAGCGGAAAATGGCACGAAAAATCAGTGATTTGTTTAGTAAATTAACAATTGTATAAAGAAATCGGTTACTTCAGACAAATGAAATGAAGAAAATATGACTTTATTCCTACAATTTCAAACTACGGTGCAATTAATGGTATCGAGAAAAAATCGTACCCTAAACCGTGAAGAACAGGACTTGGAAATGAATAAATAAAATATTTGAGATGAGGAGAAATAATAACCAGTATACAAGTACTGAAGGACGAAAATCAAGAAACCACGACCAAAAAGCAAACAAGAAACAGAAAAACAATGAGAATGGAAAACATGACTTCAATTCGGCAAAAATAATAATACTTGCTTACCTATTATTGAAATTATTTTACTGTAATTTAGTCATGAAATCCAGCAGTTACTCATGAATATCGGAGCAACAATAAAATAAATAAATAGAATAAAACGATAATTTTAGGAGAAAACAAAACATAACCACAACAGCAGGGAAAACGGGCTTCTTCACAGAAAAAAATGTATATTAAAGAACTCTTTATAAATACCAGCTGACTTTGAATTGGCATGTTGTTTTTATATGAATGATTCAAAAAATAAATAATTTCAAATTTATATTACTTTTATTTCACTGAGCCTACGGTGAAATATTATGAAATCGAAAGATGGCAATTAATTGATAGGTGTGTATTTCTAAACACGATTTCTGTACGAAAGGTTGCAGAATTATCACAGGATTGTTTTATGACAAATATATTTCGGGTTCGGGACTGGAAAAGATACGTGAACTTTCTGGCAGCTATTTATTGAGAGCTACAGGCTTAGTTGCACCAACTTACTCATAGGCTTTGAACATTTTATACGGTTCAAAATAAAAAAGTTCAGGTAAATTTTGCGTTACCGTATCTTATCCTATATATGAACGATCAAATAACAATGGGTTCTCCGGTGTGTTCTTCACGCTCACACTGAATACTGACGATATCTTCATCAACCGAAACCCCTGAAGTTTACCGAAAATTATCGTACCTTTCTCAAAAAAGCAATTCAATATCGACTATAGCGGCCGTCCCTTGATTTCAATCGATCCAACTTACGGGAATACACCATCGTCCGTCACCTTGATATATGATCAAATCACAATGAGTTTGCCGGTGCACTCTTTGCAGTGAATACTCCGGTCGACCACAGGTAATGTTTCAGCCAACTCTGGTTGTCTCAACTCACTCAACAATCGGAGTATCTCGGCCGTCGTACCCGATACTTCCGACATCTGATCCTCATCGCGATATGACATCGGCGATGAGCGATTCGGTGGTGGTGGTGAGGGTGAGTGATGGACTGCAAAGATGGATTCAATGGAGATACAGATATGATTTGATAAATCTTCACTCACTCACTCACTCACTCACTCACTCACTCACTCACTCACTCACTCACTCACTCACTCACTCATCTCACTCACTCACTCACTCACTCACTCACTCACTCACTCACTCACTCACTCACTCACTCACTCACTCACTCACTCACTCACTCACTCACTCACTCACTCACTCACTCACTCACACACTCACTCACTCGCTCACTCACTGACTGACTCACTCACCTCATCCACGGTCGTCTGACTATACGTTCTGCGCTTCTTCCTCGACTTCATCGTTCGTGTGCTCGTGCTATACGAATGCAGTTCGCCACGCGCGTTGAGCAGCTGCATGACCAGCTTCTGCAGGGCCATCAGGTTGTCCTGGAATAAAAACATAACATAAATATTAGAAATTATTTCTTTGATAAAAAATCTAAAAGTAGATTTAAAAAGAGTATTGGACTGGTGAATCTTGTTTATAAGAAGCCCTTCGTTCCACTCGAAATATTGGATGACGGAAGAAACGAATTAGAATATATGCGATAGAATTTGGTAGTACACATAAATGAAAAAGGTAAAAAGATACAAGCTAAGTAAAACCAAAAAATAAAAAAAAAACCTTTAATAAATATGTTTTTTTAGACAATATGTAACCTGAATAGTTTGTTTCTCCCGCGACAATCTGGTCAGCATTTTCTCCTTCTCATGCAATCGCGTTCGCATTTGACTGCGATTGTGCTGGTAGATGGTGATGTATTCACCTGCAAAACCGATCTCGGTTAGTGCTAGATCGATTAACACGATGTTCACTCCATCATTCAACATTTTTCACTCTCTCAGTCAGGAGTCAGCTCATTAACTAGTTTAGTCATTCACTCACTAACTCCTATTTACAATTCACTGACTGATTGATTGATTGACTTACTAACTTAGTATGTTATCAACTGACTGAGTGACTAACTGATTGACTGACTCAGGGACACTCACTAACTCACTAACTCACTCACACACGCACTCACTAACCGACTGTATCCGTTTCATGCTGCAGTTGGGTGATGAGATGCTCCAATTGCTGGTTCTTATCATCCAGATCAGCGTTGACGTGCATGGCTTTGTTGAAACGATCCTGCAATGAACATATTATTGTAACAACAACAACAACAACAACAACAAACAAGATTAACCAAAACAAAAACAACAATCTAAACAACAACAACAACCAACCTGCAGTTGTTCCATGGCGTTACGCATCGTGTCAAAGGCCTGTTTCGGCACAACGTCTCCTAAAAATGAATTGAAATTTTAATAAAATCTTACATATTCTTATTCACTTATTAGCCGTAATCAAACTACATAAATTCAATGTGGAGCGAATATCGCTAAATGACAAACTCCACTCAAACACGTTTTTTACCATAACGCCTTGTAAAAAATCCAACACCCATTTACCGAGACTAGGAAAACATTACATTTCTCGAAAAAATACGAATAAAAAATTTAAATAAACATCAAAACCAACGTCTCAGCTCCTGATGTTCGGAGCAAACGGACTCGCGCTCCGATGGATCATCTCTCGGCGAGCCGGGTCGCGGTCGGATCGCTCCGGCAGGCAGCGGCGGCGATGACTGTTGTTGTTGTTGTTGTTGTTGTTGTTGTTGTTGTTGTTGTTGTTGTTGTTGTTGTGGATGATGATGTAAAAGAGGCTGATGTTGCGGTGTGGTCTGTTGCGATTGTTCGTGTTGTTGCGCTTTGACTGGTTGTTGTTGTTGTTGCTGATTGACTTTAGAATAATCAATGGGATTATCTTGCAACGATTGTGTGTTGCCGCTGAGCAGATCGCGAACAGAGACGATGCCCTTCTGAAATATCAGGTTCGATAATTCGATATTATGTCCAGTCGGTATGACGATTCGTCGCCTGTCTAGTCTAGTGTGTAGGACGCCGGCCTCGAAAACCGGCGGTCCTATGTGTGAAACCTGACCTGAGACACAGATCCTGACGCGATGCTCTGGGGTTTCTGCCATTGCCCGTCAGTTTATTCAACTCTCTGGCCACTACTAAAACACCATTCTGATATGGTATTAGTGTGCATCGATAGCTTCAGTTAAAAGTCCCAGTAGAAAAAATTTTATAATACATTACTTTTTTTCTGTGGCTTCTTCATTAATCATTACTGAAGTAAACAGGGCACACTAATACCCTATCCGAATATAGTGTATTCGTAAGTTAACTAAACTGACGGGCAATGGCATCCAACCCGCAGCCACGCGTCATGGCATGTCTCAACCTCAAGTCAGGTTTCGAGCCAGGACCACCAGTTTTCAAGGCCGGCAGATAGCGTTCCAATTTCAATGATGATCTACAGGACCAAAAAGCAATAGGTTCCTCACCTTATCTTTGAGCATTTGAAGTTCCGCCTTCAGGTTGAGGTTTTCGTTCTGAAGCTCATCGATTTCGTCTTTAGTGAGCGGCTGGTCGACGCCAATTTGCTAGAAAATAGTAAAAGATTAGCAAAAACAATAACAACATCAACAATAACAACATCAACAACAACAACATCAACAACAACAGCATCAACGACAACAACATCAACATCAACAACACCACCATCAACAACAACAACAACAACAACCAACATTGATTTCCTCCTGTGACATGCACTGATTGGCCGATTTCACGGCCTGGTCGATCTCATCTTCATGTGACTTTTCCATGTCCGCCATCGCGGCCCGCAGGTAGTTACACTCGTCGGACAGGGCCGTGATCCGATCCAGTGCCTGTTGGAGCTCTACGTAGATCGTGTTCTGAAAATGATATCAAAATATCAATATTTTCTAGCGCAATGATAAAAGAAAAATGACTACCTAATGTTATTCTTATTCTTTAACCTAACATTTTTTTCACTTTTATAGTATTAGAACGCATTAAAATCAATCGGAACCACACACACTTTCATTCACCATTTCTATATATTACACCATTCTTCTTCTTGACCAAGAAGTACGATGAAAAAAACAACAGCAACAACAATAACAATAACAACAACACCAACAACAACAACAACAACAACAGCAACAACAACAACAACCACAGTCCACACGCAAACCTGATTCTCATCTTCCGCATTCTGCTGCATGATTCGGTGTAATTCAGCGTTTTCACTGGCTATTCTACCAGAAATCTTTGTCGATTCATCAAGTGCTCGTTGCAGTTGATCCACCCGATCGGAGAGCGATTCAATCGATTCATTGGCTGGATCCGTTGGTGGCTTGTTGCGCGTCTGAATAAAGTTGATGAGTCAGTGAACGAGTGAGTGAGTTATTGAGTGAGTGAGTGAATGAGTGGGTGAGTCAATGAGTGAGTGAGTCAACGAGTGATTGAGTGAGTGAGTGGATGAGTGAGTGAGTGAGTTGAGGAATCAGTTAGTTGGTGAGTTGAAGAGTTGGTGAGCGAATAGGTGACAGAGTGAGTGAGTGAGTGAGTGAGGTGTCCAAATAAATAAACCTAACCGCAGTCGGAGAATTGGCCGCTGAATTCGTGGAAGACAATACGGTGCTCAGATGCTCGACACGTGCTCGCAGTTCCAGATTCTCCCTTTTGAGCAAATCACGTTCTGATCTGGTTTGACGGAATTCCATATCGGATGGTCCGGCGGGATCGGCGGACGGGGAAGACGTGGAGGCGGACTGTTGTTGTTTCTGAGAATAGAAATTGTTGTAGAGAATGAACGAGAGCAAATGGAATACGCAAAAAGTTTTTTTGTGAATGAATCAAACAATCCAACCTGGGCTTCCACCAGCTGCAACGTGAGTTGAGTGTGCTGTTGATGAGCACGCGTCTGCTCCGTGTCCAGCTCCTGACGCACCGAAGCGAGCTCATTTTGAAGCTAAAAATGACTTAAGCTCATAAAAAGTTGAGCTCATTTCGTTAGAGCGAAATCCAGTATTTCACTACATGGAACATCCAGGTAGAAAGAACATTGCGATTATAAAAGATGCTCAAATAAACATAAGATAAAGCTATACATGGAAAGCTAATGTTTTTATTACCGTAGATGTCGCCTGGATTGGTGAAAAATCAATCCAATAATATCAATTTATTATATACACAAACTGATAAAAAGGGAGAAACGAGTAAAAACCTGACGGACCTGTTCAATGATGGTATCCTTCTCCTGCACAAACGTGTCAGGCTGCTGTTTGTCTTCTTTGGTTGACTCCAGCACTTTCTCCTTCTCAAACTCGACCGACTGCAGCCGGGTCATCAGCTCCGCCTTTTCGTTAGTCTGAAGACATTTTATGATTGAAAAAATAATCAGAGAATCTACAGTTTTAATGAACATTCTGACAAAAATCAATCGAATTCGAATACAAATTTGTGAATTGCTGATCTGATACAATTACCGAAGGTCGGTTTATGCTGAACAGGTGATTGTTTTACATAATGTATCTTAACTTCTTCAACATGATTTTGACTTGCAAAAAAAATTAAACATCAGCTAATGCTAAACATGATAAAAGGTGATGTTTCAAATTGAAAAATATCCAATTAAACTAACAATTTTCACAAACGTATCCTGCAGCTCAATAAGTTGGTCCTTGAGCTCACGGTTCTGAGCAACGGCCCGCGACACAGTGGCACGTTCATTTTGCACCTGAATAACGTTTTGTTGATTTTCAAGGTTAAACTAAAAAATACTTTTTACTGAAACCCTCTTCATGCAAATTTTGACAGTTTCTTTCAATTCGGAGCAAAAATTTTGTTTACAAAAACTTTTTTATGACCACCAAATTGAAGCCTTGCTGCAACCGAATCGCACCAGGAACTGAGAAAATCTAAAAAAGGTGTGTCTATTTTTTGTTAGACCCTGGACCACTCGCGGACGAGCGAAACCTTCAAAGAGAGAAATCTTCCAAAGAAAGGGAAATGGCAAAATTTAGGTCATTTTACCTTACTTTTGAGGAACAAAGTATACTTTTTGGAATCGCCAGAGAG
Organism: Daptonema setosum; assembly: GCA_964036265.1. Lineage (NCBI taxonomy): Eukaryota > Metazoa > Nematoda > Chromadorea > Monhysterida > Xyalidae > Daptonema > Daptonema setosum. Next base: position 18,050 of record CAXIWR010000605.1, on the reverse strand, counting down.
GGGGGAATTCCAATTTTCCGTTCTTCCCTCGTCCGCTAGTGCCCTGGACCAACCTGTTCCACGAGTTTCTGCGTATCGGCCGAGTACTGTGTCCTAATAGACAACTGTTCCTCGAGCTGTACCACACGACGATCCCGCTCCGACAGTCGACTTTTCATCGAATCCAGTTCTTCATTCTAAATAAGATAACTTATGTTGGGAAATGGGAATTTTCCAACAAAAAAACCGTCTACTCATTTTAAAAAGTAGGTAAAAGAACGCGATAGTTCTCAAGTTTCCTATGGCGCTATGCTATACAAATTTACTGTAATAAATTCTAGCAGAAAGGAGAAAAAGTTACCGAACAATCATCTTATGCTCAGTCAGCAGTTCCGAATGATTACAACTTGAAAGAAGTTATGAGCAAAATAAGTGAACGAAATTTTTTTTGCGACTACTAATGTCGCAAACTGACATTGAATAGGGTATTCAGTGTTTTTGCCCTAACAACGTGAAACATAAAAAACCCACCTTCTCTTCCATAATATTACTCAGCTCATTCAGCTGTTTG
>CAXIWR010000605.1:0-15000 GCA_964036265.1 Daptonema setosum | reverse complement strand
GATAACCAATCCATCGTCTCATCATCATGATCGCTTCCATTTCCGTTTATTTTTTCCAATCAGTAAATGCAACCGGACATAATAAAAAAATTTAAATATATCATTACAATAAGAATAAATATACCAACTTTCGAGCTTCAATATGAGGTCCTCCTGTTCATTAGCCCGACTGACACCGGCGGCATGGGCCGATAGTTGTCTGATGTAGATCTCCTTCATCTGCAGCTGCTTACGGTGGTCACCGAGCTCGGCCTGGAGACGATCCACCTCACGAGCCTTGACTTTGAGACGGGCCTGAATGGAACAGTATGATCGATGTATTTCTTTCAATGTTCCATTCGGAGAATTTTCTCCTAACAACATTCTTAACAACAACAACATAAAAAACAACCAAAACAAAACCGACGACTTTGGCTTCCCACTGCGACGCCTCCTTACAACGACTCTCGAGCTTAACAACAACAACATCCTCAACAACAACAATAACAACAACAACAACAACAACAACAACATGAAAAACAACAACCAACCTGCAGCTCGCTCTTATCCTGTTGCAGTCCGATGACTTTGGCCTCCCATTGAGAAGCTTCCTTACGTCGACTTTCGAGTTCAACCATCTGACGATTCAGCGTCTGTTGGAGATCGACGTGACTCTTCGATGACGTTTCGGACTTGGATTCCAGTTCATCCAGACGATCGCGACAGGCGGTTAGACGACCCTGGAAATACGGAAAAGAATACAGGGTATGTCAAATAAAACAATGAGGACCATTGTTTTTCCTAAAGGTGGAATAGATAGAAGTGGAATAAACTGACGGGCAATAACAAGAACACCAGAGCAACGATTCAGGTTCTGTGCCCACACCAACCTGCAATTCTTCATTCTCCAAATGTTTCTTATTAGCAATGTCCATCGCCTGGCGCAGCTGTGACTGCAGTTCCGCCTTTTCTTCCACCTGAAAATTGCTTATATGATTCATGAACTAACAAATTATCAATTCACAGAAGAAATTATTTCGCTCACAATATAAGTTTAGTTGAAAGGTCATGATTACTAATCGAAAAAAATCAAACCAGCAAAAATTTTTGATGCCTATGGTTCGGTTAAGGTAACGTTTTTTGTTGCACACTATTTACTTCTTAGAACCACATGAAAAACAATTTTTACTAAAAGAAAAAACTACATAGTAAGGCACCCTTATTCCCTTACATACTTATATAACTCACCATTACAGCGATCATTTGCTGTTGTTGTTGTTGAGCGGCCGCGTCCGGTTGTTGCTGTTGTTGTTGCTGTTGTTGTTGTTGCTGTTGTTGTTGTTGTTGTTGTTCATTGTTGCCCACCACTTGATAATAGGCCGTATGCAGCTGTGAGTAGTGCGTGTACTGCAACACAACGTAATTACATATCGGATATATCGAGAACGCACTTTCGCCATAGTAACATTATATTTAATGAAACGAATACTAAATAAAAACGAATCCATTAATCGATAAACATCATCCAACCCACCAGTTCACTCATCTGTTTGTTGACGGCCTCCATCTGCTGTTGCATACCGGACATTTGCGATTTGAGCGCTTCATTTTCTGACTGCAAATAAAAAACGCATTTTTTGCACAGCCAAAAATTTAATCATAAAAATGAATAAAATGATTATTGAAACTCCGACGAAAAGTACCTAAAAAACACACCTGCAGCGCGAACATATCGCCATTGTTTGAATTTGAATTGCTCGTCGTTGATTGACTGATTGACGGCTGCGCGCTCGACGCTGATTGGTCCGTTTGGAGACTGTGCGCCGGTGAATCATCTACGGGCGCGGACAGAGTGTTCGAAACACTTGATTGAGCATCTATAATTTAACATATTAATGAGAAAATTGTCTTCATTTATTTAGAATATGACCTTCATTTAGAATATGGTCTTCATTTATTTAGAATATAGTCTTCATTTATTTAGAATATGGTCTTCATTTATTTAAAATAATAAGTATGGGATTCAAAAGTCTTAGTATATACTGAAGTGAAAACTAAAGCAAAATTTATTTTCAGTGAGGCTATTTATCTCACCATTCTTGCTAATAATTTTTCAATTCATTCTTTGGCCATGTTTCGTTGCAAACTCGGTCTAAGAATCGAACCCAGGTCCATCCAGACATGAGAAGCTAGCGGTGTAGCGGTGATTTTGTCACCGCTAGGCATCCTGAATCACCGCTAGAAATGGTCTAGCGGTGACAGAAAAAAATAATACGTTGAAATGTAAAAAAGGGGGTCTCCGAGTGGCTAAAATTTATTCACGATAAAACGTTAAAAACTACCTTTTTCAATGGTGTGAGTAATATACAATGGTCATAAAACGATACCTTTTTTGCAAGTTGGGTCGGGAAATGATACCTTTTTTGCAAGTTGGGTCGAGAAATGATACCTTTTTTGCAAGTTGGCTCGAAGTATGATACCTTTTTTGCAAGTTTGCTCTGAAAATTATACCTTTTTGCAAGTTGGGTCAAGAAATGATACCTTTTTTGCAAGTAGGGTCAAGAAATGGTATCTTTTTTGCAAGTTGGGTTGAGAAATGATACCTTTTTTGCAAGTAGGGTCAAGAAATGGTACCTTTTTTGCAGTTGGCTCTAAAAATTATACCTTTTTTGCAAGTTGGGTCAAGAAATGATACCTTTTTTGCAAGTTGGCTCTAAAAATTATACCTTTTTTGCAAGTTGGGTCGAGAAATGATATCTTTTTTGCAAGTTGGCTCTAAAATTTATACCTTTTTTGCAAGTTGGGTCAAGAAATGATACCTTTTTTGCAAGTTGGCTCTAAAAATTATACCTTTTTTGCAAGTTGGGTTGAGAAATGATACCTTTTTTGCAAGTAGGGTCAAGAAATGATACCTTTTTTGCAAGTTGGCTCTAAAAGCTATACATTTTTGCAAGTTGGGTTGAGAAATGATACATTTTTTGCAAGTAGGGTCAAGAAATGATACCTTTTTCGCAAGTTGGCTCTAAAATTTATACCTTTTTTGCAAGTTGGGTCAAGAAATGATACCTTTTTTGCAAGTTGGCTCTAAAAATTATACCTTTTTTGCAAGTTGGGTTGAGAAATGATACCTTTTTTGCAAGTAGGGTCAAGAAATGATACCTTTTTTGCAAGTTGGCTCTAAAAGCTATACATTTTTTGCAAGTTGGGTTGAGAAATGATACCTTTTTTGCAAGTAGGGTCAAGAAATGATACCTTTTTTGCAAGTTGGCTCTAAAAGCTATACATTTTTTGCAAGTTGGGTTGAGAAATGATACCTTTTTTGCAAGTAGGGTCAAGAAATGATACCTTTTTCGCAAGTTGGCTCTAAAATTTATACCTTTTTTGCAAGTTTGGTCAAGAGATGATACCTTTTTTGCAAGTTGGCTCTAAAAATTATACCTTTTTTGCAAGTTGGGTCAAGAAGTGATAACTTTTTTGCAAATAGGGTCAAGAAATGATACCTTTTTTACAAGTCAAATTGAGAAATAATACCTTTTTTGCAAGTAGGGTCAAGAAATGATACATTTTTTGCTAGATGGCTCTAAAAATTATATCTTTTTGGCAAGTTGGGTCAAGAAGTGATACCTTTTTTGCAAATAGGGTCAAGAAATGATACCTTTTTTGCAAGTAGGGTCAAGAAATGGTACCTTTTTTGCAATCAGCAAAACCCGGGATTTAATAAAACGTATCTAATAAAAATTACGTTTAAAAAAACGTCGAAATTTCTGCGCTACGTCACGAGCTTCCAATACGTTTTCAATACAAAGAACTGGGAGTGGAAAGAGTAAATTTTTGGCGCTACGCGCCATCCATTTTCGCACTTTTTTCAATTAAATTTGCAATCCAATCTCGGTCTTCCAAGATACGTAACAATACAAAGCTGTAGTACTGAAAACAAAAATTTTGGCGCTACGCGCCATTTGTTCATGGGCTTCCAAGATACGTTTTCCAATGCAAAAAATCAGGGCTGGAAACGTCAAAATGTTAGCGCTACGCGCCATCGATTATCGCGCTTTCAAATCATGATTATAAGACCGAGCTGTAATGCTGAAAAACGTTTCGGCGCCACTTGAATCAGTTCTTGAGTGTTCAAGATACGTAACATATACAGAGCAATTGTACTGAAAGCATAAAAATTTCGGCGCTGAGCGCCATCAGTTCATGCGCTTCACAGATTTGTACGTCCTCACTCAATGCAAAGAAGTAAAGCTGAAAATTAAATTTTTTTGGCATCAAGTGAAATTGATATTCAGGCTTTCAAATCATGAGGCAAAAACAAAGCAGTAATGCTGAAAACTAAAAATTTCGGCGCCACTATCAATCAGTTTTCGGGCCTTCAAGACACGTCTGCAATACAAAGAAGCAAAGCTGGAAACGTCAAAATTTTGGCGCTACGCGCCATCCATTCTCGGCCTTTTGTTTAAGCATGATTCAAAGACAAAGCTGTGACGCTATCGCTAAAAACGTCAGACTTTCAGCTTCATTTGAAATGAGTTCCTGGGGAGCATCCAATACGAGGAAATAGAACTGAAAACGTTGGAGTTTTGGCGCTATGCGCCTCTTGTTTATGCGCTTCCAAGATACGTCTCTAATACAACTTAGTAGGTCTGGAAATGTCTAATTTTCGGCGCTGAGCCATCCATTTCAGCCAGCCGTCTACTTAAAAAACGTAACTCACACAAAAAGTGGGAACAAAACTTTGAATTTCACGCTGTTTTGACGATAAGAACACATTATAACTGTTCTACGCGCTTTTAACACTAATGTTATGGGGTGATTCGTCCTCGGGACCAGATGCCAACAGCATGGACTAGATGTCCAGGCCATAGAACCAAATGCCCTAGCATTTGGTTAATGCCAGTTGCATTGCGATTCGTGGTTCGTGGAAAGTTCCACATTCGTTATCTGTTGATCAGATGATGAAGCTGTATATACCAGCCGACTGCCGAGTCAGTCAGTCAGAGTCTGAGCACTCCAGTCAGTGAATTGACTGATCGCTCATCCGTCGGTAAACGGATCCAATGTATCAATGAACGATACATACTTTAGTCCGTCAGGTCTATGTATTAAGTGTATGTGACAATACACTTAGCTTGAACAACCAGTTCACTTATGTTCAGTGAAGGAACAACTAATAAAAGATATATTATGAATAAACTATCGGTTGGATTTATTGTAACATAATGATGTAAAGCGAATGCAAACACACTCAGGTCAATGTAATTTGTTGTGGGTGGCCATGAGCCAAACCACCTATAACAAGTGGAGGTCCCTACGAGTTTCAAAACTCCTTTCGACTGAGTCGATCAACTCGTGAAAGAGTATGTGAGAGAAATTACAAAAAAATTTGTTAACATTGATTTGAAATAAGGGTGTGAATACCTAATTTTTTTGTGTGAAATGCAAAGAACTTTCTTTTTTGAAGAGTGTCTCAGATTGTGAAAATCGCTATGGGATATACTTGCTAGTATTTATGGAAGAAAATCCTTGAATCAGAATTGGAATTTCCAAAGTCATTCGTCATTGGCAATTCATTGAATGAGTGCGTTGAAAACTCTACGAATAGGTTTGTGTATTACTCATTTAAAAGGTATACATGTATGTGTACTTAGAATATTTCTCATTGAATTGAAATTTCGATACCCCTGTACATGACGTACAAAACCAACATGGGAAATGTTTTCGACGGTCCCATGAACTTTCCGATCGAGATATCAATTTCCATTGATACAAAAAAATTGAGGTAAAAACATCAGACTGAATAAACGGCTATGAATGCCGGCTCGAATAAGAGATAAGAGAACCGTTGAAAGGTTCATTCCAGCTTGCAATGTTTTGATGTTTGCATAAAAAGTCAATGAGAATGTCGATAGCAAATAATTTCATTCTGATGAAACCATTGGTCATGGGAAACAGACCGATCAGTATGTTGCGATAACAAATTGAATGAATTTAGTGCCCTTTTATATTTAGTTGAAGTGAAAATCCACAGTGGCAAGGTTTTAAGAAAAAGTTTCAATGCAGTTTCACAGAGTCCATGTTTTAATAGTTCTTATTCTTACTAAAGTGCTTGACGCCTCCCCCCTGTTGTGCTCGTTCGGTTGAATGATTCCCTGCAAGGCAGAGGCTCACTGAAGATAAATCCTTGGCCAAGGTCACCGAACCCCCCCCCCCCCCCCCCTCAATTTTTTTCATTGTAATGGAAAGTAGTTAAACTAAGGATACTAGTGAAAAGTGATTGAATGAACCTAAATACCTTACTTTCAGAAATTTATTATATTTCACGTCGATTCCGTGCCGCAGCAGTCATCAACAGTCGTGGGCACGAGAAACATCAAGACAAGGAAACTACCGCCGCAGGTAAGTGAGTCCGACCAATGTTAGTTCATGAGAGAGAACGCAAGCCAGTTAAACGAGAAGCTTGCTGAAGCTCTCAGAGAACTACGTGATTTAAGATCGTTAAATCGATCTTTGCAGGCTGAGAAAAGTCGAATAATGTCAGAGAAAGATATTTGGACTGTGAATAGTCGCGTTTTTGTAGCCAGTGGTGGCTCAGCGTCCATTTCCGCGAATGGAAGTTTGAATGGTCAGCAGAAAGATCAAACCATTCCGGGAATGGGATATTTGATTGGGAATATCAAACACTTTACAGGTGATAATTTTACAAATGTCAGTGATTGGCTAGAAACGTATGATAAAATCACTGGAGGTTTAGGTATGTCACCTGATAAACAAGCGCAGCTAATGCGCATTTTCCTTTCTGGACCCGCCGAGCGGATTTACATGTCATATGACAATGACACTAAAAAGAATTACCAACTCCTCTATCAGAAATTAATGCAAGATTTCACAAAGACAGAGCACAAAGCTGCGGCTGCACGAACGTTTTTCGAACGTAGACAATTGATTGGCGAATCAATTCTCACATATGCATGTGCTATCGAGAAATTATTTTCTCAAGCATACGGTGATGCAGCCGACAAATCCGTTTTGACTGACTGTTTACTGAGAGGCATACAACCATATTTTCAGCAAGCGCTGATGTATACTTTGGACATGCCAACCACTTTCGAGAATACAGTAAAACTGTTACAAAAGCTGGAGATCAAACTTCAATCTGCTCAGCTTAATGCTGCTGCCTCACAAAATAGTGCATTTTTGAGTTTGAATGCTCAACCATTACAAACACAAGCGTTTGTTGCAAACGCTAAACAATCGCCGAATGCGATATTGCAGAAGATTGACAATCTGACAAATATGATGCAACGTGTAGCAGTTGCTCAATCTTCTCAGCATTATGAGAAAGGCAATGTTATCTGTTATAACTGTAATGGCAGAGGCCATATTGCTCGTTACTGTAAACGTATACCAGAGCAGGTGTCTGCAGATCGTGATCGATTCAGATCTCATTGGTCAGATACACCACACACCCAGTACCGGTATGATAATCAAGTATATTCGTACAGAAATGAGAATCCAGAAGATTCACAATATTATTCTCATTGATTTGAGTGCAATGGAAGTGATAACTTTTACAAGTATCAAATGCTAAACAAAACACGAAATTTTCATGATCGAGAATAGAGACTTCGTACATGTAAATATGAAAATCAAGACTTTGAAGTTCTGATTGAACTTACTTGAAAAGTAAATTTTTAGCTTTAGCGTTACGGTACAATGTCTGGATGTCAACCGAAGAAGAAACAACGTCCTTCGTCCTTGGAAAAAACGCCGAGATAATGCTGCAATATATTTTGGAAAAAAATCACTGACCGAAATTTTAGTTTCAGTATTATTCTTTGTGGTTACTATTCAATTGAATATTCTCATTTGTTAAGTTTGTGACTTTTTCTAATTTTCGTACCTTTTTGCTAAATATAATAACGTATGTTACAACGTTATGATGTTTATATTTGAATTAAATATGATACATTGATTAATAATAACATGTGTGATCCAAAGACATCGTATTTTTTATATACATTAATTCTGTTGTGTATATTAGTCAACGTTCGACTATAGTGTACTTAGTACTTGAAGTACAAACAGGAATAAAAGCGAGGACGCTTTTCAGTAAAACCGAGGAAGGTGTTATGGGGTGATTCGTCCTCGGGACCAGATGCCAACAGCATGGACTAGATGTCCAGGCCATAGAACCAAATGCCCTAGCATTTGGTTAATGCCAGTTGCATTGCGATTCGTGGTTCGTGGAAAGTTCCACATTCGTTATCTGTTGATCAGATGATGAAGCTGTATATACCAGCCGACTGCCGAGTCAGTCAGTCAGAGTCTGAGCACTCCAGTCAGTGAATTGACTGATCGCTCATCCGTCGGTAAACGGATCCAATGTATCAATGAACGATACATACTTTAGTCCGTCAGGTCTATGTATTAAGTGTATGTGACAATACACTTAGCTTGAACAACCAGTTCACTTATGTTCAGTGAAGGAACAACTAATAAAAGATATATTATGAATAAACTATCGGTTGGATTTATTGTAACATAATGATGTAAAGCGAATGCAAACACACTCAGGTCAATGTAATTTGTTGTGGGTGGCCATGAGCCAAACCACCTATAACACTAAGAAAACACCAGACATGATTATTAGAAACCTTTTCAGTGACCCAGAAAAACATGTAAAAAAGGGGTCTCTAGGCTCAGTCAACTTGCAAAAAAGGGGGTTGAAATTGGCTGCAAAATCACCGCTAGAAACTTCTCCCTTCTCATGTCTGGGTCCATCGCTTATGATTCTAGTACCTTGACCATCAAACTATCTGTACTAAGCAACCGACCTGTCGGCGGGGGTAGCAGTATAACTCCATTAGTCGACGGCTGAGCGACTGTCGAATCCGTCAACAATGTCGACTGGTTATTCGTTGTGTTCATATTATTTGTTGTCGACGAATTGTTCGTCTGATTTGAGTTAACCAAGCTTAAATGCTCAGTATTGACGGGTCGATTGACAACTTTTTCAAACGCCGCAGCGGTGGGATTCGAGTTATCCGTGTTGTTGTTGTTGAAATAATCGGCCAACAAACGTGGTGTTGTTGATGACTGTTGTTGTTGTTGTAGCGAATGATTGGCATCCACAACAATGGGTATCGGCGGCTGATAGGTACTGGTGGTGCCTGCAACTGCAACACATTATAAATATAGTGCTGTCAAACTTCTATTAGAAAATTTTTGTTTGTAACATTTTTCTTGTCCTGCATATCAAGATTCACACAAAAACTCCCTTTAATACTAAAACTGATAGAATAAATCACAAACTGTGAGAAAATTTCATGGAAAATTTACTACCAAAAATCGTTTTTCATATCATACTTTAACTCAAGCAAGCAGAATTACGTGCTACTCGGAGTCGTATAGTGTATGGCAGGACAGACTATAAGGCAACTACAAGCAAATTTCTTTAAAGAATGATGAAAAAAATAATAGTAAATCAACAATTTTTGTTTTAAAAAAGACTTTTTTTCCAAGAAAATAAACAATGACAAAACAAAACTATACCCACCGATATCGGGCTGTTCGACGGGTCGACTGTGTTGTAGCTGACGTTCCGGCGTGGACATGACCACCTTCAGATCGTCAACGGGCGGTTGATTCGTGAAGTCGACCGCGTTTTCGTCTGAATTGGCATCAAAATATTATCACCATAGCTCGATTAGTCAAAGATAAGATATAGAAGAGTACATGCAACTTCAAATAAAACCAAATGTATTCAGTTGTTATGCCATAATAGCAAAGTTTGGTACCAAGTCACAAATAAAGTGAAATAACGGTCACCCATATTCACGTATGTATGACAATTACTGATCATCAACAGCAACACCGTTCTCAAATTCGCTGTAACTGAAACAAGACTACGTATCAAGAATCTGATAGTCGACTTACTGACACACTGTATTGGTAGTCTCGACTTGCTGCCAGTTAGTTGAGTCTATGGGAAACAAGTATTAACCCAAAATCAGTGTAACTCATAAACCAATAACCAAACTTATTAACACATACCGTTTGATGGAAATTTATTTTCCGCCCATATCCATTCAAAAAATCATCAGGTCAAGCCATTGACTTAACACTAACAGTCTCCGCAATTCGTTTAAACAAACTAACTTCTCGCCCATCCTGCATAATTAACATCTTTATATACTGTATAAATATATTATTATTATTAAATTATTCATAATATATAAAAATATAATTAAATTAAAACCTGAACGAGACTGCGATCGCGCCCGTGTTACACGTTCAAACGGACTGCGCGCTTCGTCGTGAGTGAAAGCCGGAACGTTGGTATTGGGCAGGGAGACGGTGGATTGACGACCGCTGCGAAAATAACTCGAAATATTATAAACAAATAGACCGATAAATACTATTTTCGAACTAACTGGAATAATTAAAATTTTTTTATATTTTCAATTAATTTTTTTTACATAGTGACGAGTGTGCCGGGTTGTGCAAATCAGACCCGTTTTAAAGTGGTAACCATTGATTCACTATCAATAATCAATGAACACTGGTATTTGCAAGCATTGTATCAGTTTATATGTAACCTATTATCTCACTCTCACTATTGTGCCACAAATGAAGATTGATTTACCTACACAATAAGCAACATACCATACACATTACTTACATTAGCCACAATTAAACAGACCTTTATTAAATCAGTGAAGGTCACGTTTTTTATTCCTGGAAAGTACTGATTATGTTGCTTTTAACAGCCAAACAAAGGGGTTTATCAGCCTGCCTATAACCAATCATTGGAATACTAAAGCTTTGAAAAAAGTTACTAAAACTATTACTGTTACAACATGGTTTCCGTTCATTTATTCATCGAACAAATTTTAATTTAGGGCATGGTACACAGTAGAAAAGGGTTCTATGAGCAACTGAACAGAAAAGGAAATATTCTTTCTACTTCTACTAAAAGGGTAGGCTAGAATTAGGAAATACATTAACTATCAGCACTGGCAACGAACTAATCCTCCACCACACAGAAGGGAAACTTGCAGTTTTCAGGTCATTTTACCTACACCATAGGGAACAAATTCTACTTTTTGAAGCTGCCAAAAAGAGCGGGAATTCCACTTTCCCCTCCTCATGTGAAACATTAAAGTAGATTTTATTCAAACCTGAAATCGGGCTGCTGGTAAGGATCATACTCTTCACGATTCTGACTCTGATTCTCGCGCCAGGTCGGACCGTGGGCCAGCGAATGCGAAGTTGTGGCTAGACTACTCTGCGACGAATTCAGTGTCTGCGAACCGTGATGCTGACCGTCGGCGTAGCTGTTGGGCCCCGTCGAGTTTTGATGGTGCTGTTGGAACTCTTTGAGCTGAAAGAGATATACAAATAGTAGATGACGACACCGACACGAAACGGATTTCTAATGGGAGAAAATGCAAAAATTTAGCATCTATTTTGCTACAATTTGTAGGAAGAATAAAGGTCATTTGAGATGACCACCACCACCGGAAAAAAATCTGTTTTCGAGGTCACCCAGTTTCTGCCAACAATCCAGAGTGCACCGTTTCTTTAACGGCCTTCAGCAACAGGGCAGCTGTGTAGAGTCAGGTGTCAAATCAAGGCTGAATAAGGCGTATTTCATACTTGCCCATTTGGCCCCCGATTCGACACCTGCCCCCGTTTTGTAGTCCACGATTAGAATTCTGGCAAAATTTGACAAGACTCAAGAGTAATCGATAATACGGTAATCCGATGATACGCATCAGGCGCGCAGCTCATCACTTAATCTAAAAAAGCCTAAGTCTTAGACTAACCTAAGTTCGAGTCTCACGCCTAGCTTAAAAGCCTATCAAACTAAATAGGAAGCCTAATTGACCTCCAACCCGTTCGATAGGTCGCGCTAACCGAACAACCACAAACCTTTTTCCGAGCTAAAGCTAGTTTTTGCTCGCGCGCGACCGCGTCCATCGACGAATTGCTGATCGATCCAGTTCAGAACCCTGTGGGAAATGTTCTGAAACTGAAAAATAAATTTAATATTTATTAAATCGATATTTATTTTTATTTATTTATTTATTTATTGTCTCGATCATTGGGTCAGGAAAACATACAAGGAGAGTAAACGGGAAAAGTAATAGGTTGATCGGAAAGCAAATAATTACAAATAATTACAAATATTATTCACATAAAGAATTAATAAATTAAAGCATATTGATATCCCGCTGTTCAATAAATTTACTGATTAATTTGCGATTTTTAAGATCACCTTTGGGTATTTTTTCATAAGTGTTAAGGACTCTTTTGGACCAGAAATTAGCGTAGATGGAAGTCAAAAAGCGGGTTTTAAAAAGAGCATTACGGGTATTACTGGTTGATAATTGAAAAGGATTAAAATTTAGATATAAAGAATTTGCAAAATAATCACGAACGGCAACAAGATCATTGGTCAATAATCTATTTTCAATGGTAGGTAAGCCAATCGAATTAAGTCTATCTATGTATGGTATATCGAAAAGATTTAAAGTATACAAAGTAAACTTTTTTTGTATTGACTCAAGATCTTTAAGTTGTTTTTTAGTACTATATATTATGGCAGGAGAACAATAATCAATTATAGGTAATATAAATGTTTTAAATAGTTGTATATGAAATAAGGGATCCTTGGCATAAAATGTATTACGAAGAATAGCTACCTTTTGATTAGCTTTGTGTGTTATGTTAGAGATATGTTGATTAAACGAGAGTTTAGAATCAATAATAACACCAAGATCCCTAACCTGATCAACAGCAGTAATAGGAATTCCATCAGCATGATAAATATATTCAGGATTGTTGGCTCCGAAATGAATTGTTAGCGATTTACTATTGTTGAGGGACATGCCATTGTTTTTGCACCATAAGATTATGTTATTGACATCACTTTGGAGTTCCAAGCAATTAGTGACAGAATGAACCGGTTGTAAGATTTTAGAATCATCAGCATAAAAAAATGGACATTTAATAATGTTAATTAAATCAAAGGTGAAGATTACAAATAGAATAGGTCCAAGGACAGTACCTTGAGGTACACCACTAAGGACTGGTTTGTAAGATGAAGTACAATTATTAAAGCGAACGGCCTGAGACCTGTTTGTGAGCCAGTATAATTTAATTATTTGTTTAATTTTTATTTTCTTCCGTTAATGCTGACGTGCAACTCCTAGTTTTCATTCCAGTGGAATTCTCAGATTTACCGCCTTGGAAAATCAGGGGTAGAAGTTTGTAACATTTCTCTAGCGCATGAGGGAGTCACGATGAGTGAGTTATAATAGTGAGCGGTTGAGTGAGTAAGTGAGTGAGTGAGTAAGTGAGTGAGTGAGTAAGTGAGTTAGAGAGATACTGAGTAAGTGATTGAGTGAATGAGTGAGTGATTGGGTTGTTGAGTGATTGGGTTGTTGAGTGAGTGAGTGAGTGAGTGAGTGAGTGAGTGAGTGAGTGAGTGAGTGAGTGAGTGAGTGAGTGAGTGAGTGAGTGAGTGAGTGAGTGAGTGAGTGAGTGAGTGAGTGAGTGAGTGAGTGAGTGAGTGAGTGAGTGAGTGAGTGAGTGAGTGAGTGAGTGAGTGAGTGAGTGAGTGAGTGAGTGAGTGAGTGAGTGAGTGAGTGAGTGAGTGAGTGAGTGAGTGAGTGAGTGAGTGAGTGAGTGAGTGAGTGAGTGAGTGAGTGAGTGAGTGAGCGAGTGAGTGAGTGAGTGAGTTAGTGAGTGAGTGAGTGAGTGTGTGAGTGAGTGAGTGGGTGAGTGAGCGATTGAGTGAGTGAGTGAGTGAGTGAGTGATTGAGTGAGTGAGTGAGTGAGTGAGTGAGTGAGTGAGTGAGTGAGTGAGTGAGTGAGTGAGTGAGTGAGTGAGTGAGTGAGTGAGTGAATGAATGAGTGAGTGAGTGAGTGAGTGAGTGAGTGAGTGAGTGAGTGAGTGAGTGAGTGAGTGAGTGAGTGAGTGAGTGAGTGATTTTGTCTATGATTGAGACCGTCTGCCTCAAAACTTTTGTTATAACACCCAAATCGCTTATTAAATCAAGTTTTCCTCCGATGGAATAAAAAGGTCTTAAAAGCGCATTTTCTTCTTCGTAAAGCCCTATTATGCCATGATTTTTTACGTGAGTTACTTTTTAGGCCCCAAAAACTTTCCAAGAAACACTGGATAAGTTATATTCTCTTGTAAGTGAAAAAACCTGTGATAGTTTTTTTACAAATGCGACTAATTTTCTTCGCATGACTGGAACCCTAAATCCGAAGACCAGTTCGCAGTTTCTCCATCCATGAATCAATAATTTTCTGCCCGTCGTTTGGCGTTATCCGGTTACAAATTGACTTAGGCTGGATTTTTTCGTGGTATTCATGCAAAAATAATGCATTAATAAATTATTTAGTTTTCCGCGCAAAATTTCAATCACGTCTGACTTAATTACGTTATTCACTTCGCAAATTTACTAGATCTCACATAAAGAATTATGTAATTCGAGTTTAGTTAAAGTTTGTCAAGTTTGATAAAGACCTGCGACATTTACAGTTGTGAATCTGTGAGCATACTCGATTAGCATGCTCCGGTTTGTGACGTATTATTTTAATTCTCTTTGAATTTGAAATAGTTTTTAAGCTAACCAGTTTGACAGACAGTCGCTCAATTGGTCGGTCAGTCAGTCAGTCGGTCGGTCGGTCAGTCAGTTGATCGGTCAGTCAATCAATAAGTCAGTCAGTCAGTCAGTCAGGTCAGACAGTCAGTCATTCAGTCTGTCAGTAAGTCAGTCAGTCAGTCAGTCAGTTAGTCAGTCAGTCAGTCAGTCAGTCAGTCAGTCAGTCAGTCAGTCAGTCAGTCAGTCAGTCAGTCAGTCAGTCAGTCAGTCAGTCAGTCAGTCAGTCAGTCAGTCAGTCAGTCAGTCAGTCAGTCAGTCAGTCAGTCAGCCAGTCAGTCAGTCAGTCAGTCACTCAGTCAGTCAGTCAGTCAGTCAGTCAGTCAGACAGTCAGTCAGT
>CAXIWR010000604.1:2500-17712 GCA_964036265.1 Daptonema setosum | reverse complement strand
GTGCTACTGAACCGTTGTAACTAAGCTGCATATACCGAACTCTAACTGGCTCGCTACGCTCGCATGCTTCCTACAGCACCGTGTCTATGCTACATCACGTGCAGGAAGAAATATTGAAATCTCCCCTGCGAGGCCAACGCGCTTACGATAGGTTATCGGGGGCTCGCAGACAGTAAAACTTCACTTGGAATAGTAATGTTGCTCGAGAAAAAAACAAAATTGAAAAATCTGTGGGGTTTGTAATCATGCGTCAGACAGTCAGTCAATCAATGTGTCAATCAGTCGATCAGTCGTTCCGTCAGTTTATCAATCAGAAAGCTAAGCATTTTGATTGGGGTTCTGAACGATTCTCAGTTTTTAGACTAGGGGTTTCTCCAGCAGGATTACACTATTCATCCACCCAATGTTTTACTGATTTTCCTAGTGGAGTATTGTCAAACGCGTTAGTTCAAGCATAACCATTGTGCTTAACAATGCAAAATGCTATGGCTGCGACACACCCCGGGTTCGTTATCCCGATTTTTTTACTGCGGTTTAAAAAGTGGGTGAGTGAGGCATCCGGATAGTCAGACAGTCAAGCTGGCAAGTAAAAACAACAACATCCACGACAACAACCAAAAAAATCTACCATTACTTTCACTACAATCACACACCTTCTCCTTCTGACGTAGCTGGGCCCATTTATTCTTCAGGAAAGGTATCAGCATTTCCATAATGTTGTTAAGGATCTGCTTACCAACCATGATGATGAACAGCTGGATGGTGATGTCGACGATACAACCTTCAAGTAAATTTATAAAATTCATTAAAGGTAATGTTTCATTTCAACTTATACGTTCACTTATACTGTCACTTCAGTAATGAAAAAGTTCCAGTAAAAAAGTTAAGTTTTGCTTAAACGTTTGCTTATACATGTACTCATACATTGAACGGTCATATTAACTGACGCATACTTAAACTTTTACTTTTACGTTTACTTTTTCCTATACTTAAATTTTCTATATTAACCGGTTGGCGAGCATGACTCCAGGATCGATATCTCATTCAGCTTTAGCGGATCATTTGGCACCACACCTCGTAGGCAGATTAACCAGAACAGACCACAATAAAAGTTGACGAATTGAAAGATGACCATCTTATACGTGTATGCATCTTCGAACTCACTTTCGGTCCGATGCATTTCGTACTGGGTTAGTTTTTTGCAAACCTGCAAGATTATGAATTTTAGAATTCAAGAACGAACGAACGAACGAACGAACGATGGAACGAACGAACGAACGAACGAACGAACGAACGAACGAACGAACGAACGAACGAACGAACGAACGAACGAACGAACGAACGAACGAACGAACTTACCATGCCGTAAATGTTGCCCATGATAATGATTGTCAGAAAATTGCCGATGGAAAACAGAGCTGTTGCCACAGTTCGAGAATCAACTCTGAAAACATTTTACACGTAAATTGAATTTCATTCGTTGAACTTCGGAGACTGAAAATCACACAACGATGATTTAATGTCATCGGAATACTGTTACGGACATCTGAAGTTCGGTTAGCTCAATGATCTACGATTATAAGTACATACTTACTTTACTCCAACAATATTGACTCCGGTGGTGAGCTTCCAATTAATATTGTTCCGACTAATCGTCCTCAATATGCTTGGTAGCACACGTCGCACGATGAATAGACCAATAATCAGCCCGATTATTAACATGAGGAAGAAAAATCTGAAGTTTTTCAGTGAGTCAGCCAGTCTGTCTGTTGGTTGCTCTATCAGACAGTCAGTATCAGTATGACAATCTGTCTGTCACCTAGTCAATCAGTCAGTCATTCAATCAGTCAGTCAGTCAGTCAGTCAGTCAATCAGTCAGTCAGTCAGTCAGTCAGCCAGTCAGTCAGTCAGTCAGTCAGTCAGTCAGTCAGTATGTCCAACACGGTCGAAGCCGATGCCATCAATCGTCGGTAGATGTCGGATTTGCGAAGATGTGGTAACGGCTGTTTGGTCACCGGATCGATTCGAATACTCTTGACTTGCATGATGTATTGCGGTCTAATCTAAAATTCAACTTGTTCAAACGGTCTCGTTTCGGTCCAATCGTGATTCGTCCAAATGGTAGTTTGTACGATCTGGTTTTGTCGATATGTCTAACCGAAGTAAAAACACGTATTTAAAAAAAATCATTACGAACAAAATTGCCAACAAGAACTCTTTTTTTTTGGTATTTCCGAGAAACATAGCTAAGTCTATTAAATCAATGAAAGTTTTTAAATTAAAACCCCTAAAATGGCAAGTTCCATAAAAACAAGAATAAATATTCGTAAAAAACCTTTCCACGTTCCACTCGGGCTTCGGTGGTGCCCCAGCGAGCGGCTAACTCCGACTCATATTTCTCCCAACCCTCCAGGAAGAAAACTGACCAAACGCTCATGAACAGGCTAAAATTGAAATGAGTTTTATGAGCGGTTCTATGTAAGAACGCAAAAAAATCTAAAGAAAAAAATTCACTGAAAAAAACTTAAATCATGAGTATAAGGATTGGCATCGATTTCCCAAAACCCCTACGAGTGGAATTTCAATAATTTCTTGTATTCTTAAAGATATCCGGGAATGAATGTTTTTTCATCAAATGTTTGCAAAAACTTTTCTTTTTAAGTATTGTTATTGACCTGACCCACTTTTCCTCGATTCTTATAGGAAGCCACTCTCAAAACTTGAGTTTAAAACTGTATTATCTTACATGATTTTTGAAGCACGTCCTTGGTTCCGAATATGTGTAGAGAGAGTTATAAATCGCCCCCAAACCAATCATTATATTTTACGATAGCACCTCTTTAGTCTAGTGCATAGGGCGTCAGCTTCGAAAACTGATGTTCCTGGTTTGAAATCTAACTGGAGACACACGCCCTAACTGTCGGATTGACCTGGGGTTCCTGCTATTCATTGCCAGTCAGTTTTTTTCAACATTTCAGGTCACTGCGATAACCTCTGATATGGTGTTAGTGCGCCATGTTTTGAATGTTCAGTAATGAAGACGTTTCAATAAAATGTATTCCTTAACAGTTTCGGCGCCAACCACTAAAACACTGACACGATCTAGGCCGACTTTGACTATGCCGAAAATGATTAGGCAACATTTTTGGCATAATCAACTTCGGCCTAATCCCCATTCGGCCTAATCATTTTCAGCATAGTCAAATTTGGCGTAGTCAATTCGGCCTAGTCATTTTCGGCTAAGTCAAATTCGGCATAGTTAATTTCGGCCTAATCAAGCGACCTCCACTGCCATAGCTTCAGCAGTTTAATCACAAATTTTTGTCATGTACTGTGCAATAATGTACGGCCGTCGAGAATGATTCTCAGCATTTACGTTGAGATGATAACAAGGAGGGCTTCCCATAACAGTCTGTGCGGAGCGACTAACCCCAATAGAGAGAGTGCGATGTCTTTAACGCCCCACAGGACAGCTTTGTAGTCACAGCGGTGTGAGTTTCTCACACGATACTTTAAGAAACGCGTTAACCAATTGAGCCAGGTGACTGACGTATATTGAATGAAAAAACCTGAAGAAGAGGATGCCGTCCCAATCGAACACGTGTGTGAACTGGGCTTTCGAGCACAACTCAGCCGGTTCCAAATACTGACAGGTTTCCTGGACGCATTGACGACAGAAAAACGGGCGGTTCACGTATTCACGCTCTGCCGTCACTGAAAACAACTTTTGTAACACGCACATCAGATAAGGCTTATAAAAATTTTACAATATACCAAACAGAAGGTCTCTTGTCGCCTGTCTAGCCTAGTTCGTAGGGCGCCAGCCTGCTAAACTGGTCGTCTTTGGTTCAAAACCTGACTTGAGGTTTTGCTCTGTGGTTTATGCTATTGCCTGTCTCAGTATTCAACCACTCTGGCCACTACGGAAACACCATTCTCGTGGTATTAGTGTGACCCTTGGTCTTCAGTAAGAAGAAGTCTCAACTATTAGTTTCCTTTACAGTAGTGGCACTCACCACCCAGCACACCAACATAATCTTTCTCAGTTAGAAAACACCTTGGTTGCATGTCCCAGTAAAGCCGAGCAAAAAAGACTAGCGTAAGGAAAAATTTTGAGTTGGAGCCGAATCATCTTCAATTGACACTCCATCTTCTTCATATTCACCATACTCGTTATCGGCGTATTCGGATTCGGGATCGTAATCGTATTCGTAGTAGTCCGAGTTTAGTCGCTTAGTCAGGCCTTTCTGGAATAACCGTTATTGACCGACTGATTGTTCGCCGGTTGACTGCCTGACTGTCTCTCTGATTGACTGACTGTCTGTTTTTCTGTCTGTCTTTCTGACTGATTGTCTGACTGTTGGACTAACGTCATTCAACTGTTCCACCAGATCGGCCATCTCCTGCATCGTTTTCGGGTTGTCGCAGAACCATTTGACGAACTCGTTGTTAGACATCGAGATCATTCCGCCGATAATGATGAGAACGCCGATAATGGCCGGCAGGATCAGACGATGTGTGTAGAAGCCGAGGAATGCGAAGTAGAGGGCAACCTGACGGACGACTGTCTGACTGACTGACTGACTGACTGACTGACTAACTGACTGACTGACTGACTGACTGACCGACTGACCGACTGACTGACTGACTGAATGATGACTTACATTTTCGCCATGATACTCGCGAATGGCGTCCAGCGGCTGATACTTGTGCCAGACCCCGAAGTTGGCCCAGCTTTTGCTCAAGTACTGACGAAGTGGCAAACGGCGAGCAAAATCAGGATTCTCCAGTGGTGCCTTGCGAAAATTTTTGAACTCGGCTAGAATTTCGAAAATTATTCGGAAACACATTTCATTTCGTATAGCTCATTCAGGTTTCATAGTAACTGTTGAGTTGTATTATGTATGTAAACCCAATCATAACTTTTGGCATACGTAAAAAAAGAGGTTTCAAGTCTCGTCTTCATAAAATTTCGACAAAAAATTTATTATAAAATCTATAAAATCATTTACATTATTTCAAAAATGAAATCGAACAACCCTGCCTACAAACCGGTCTCCAGAGGTCCATCGTGCAGCGGCAACATGTCTGTGTAGGCACCCTGAGAAATAAGTACAGTGAAATGAAATTCTCATCGCTGGAAAGGAATTTCTCAGCAACAGAAAAGTTCATTTCGAAACTGGCCGGTAAATTTTTTCATGTTATGTTATGATTTGTAATTTTGCTTCACACTACTTAACATAACACCACGTGCTACAACGAAACATGTTATGTTACGATGTTATGTTATGTTATGTTGTGTTTTGTTACGTGTTATGGTGTAAGTTTATCATGTTATACTCTACCTCATTACGTCACCTTGTCGATCAGGTAAAAAATGTTGACGGGCACGGTATCCTGCTGTTGTTCGAGATCCGGGGGCTCTTCATCTTTTTTCCCAAAGCATCTACTCAAAAAGCTAAACTTTTCAAAGTGCCGATCAAAATTGGATGGCTTCGGAAAGTCACGTGTCTGAAACGTTTTAATGACTAGAAATCATCGTTTTAAATATTTCACAGAACACAAATAATTCGGCTGGCTACGCGAGTCTCTAACAAAGTCGTCGACACTTCAGGTAAAACATATTTGATACTTATTGGCTTATCATGCCCCCAAGCTACGAAAAAAAGTTCTAAACAAACTTGGGGCGTGGCCAACCAATCAGCGAGCAGTATGACCTAGCTAAGGATTTCACCAAGTCGCTGAAGCTCGCATATGTACATACATAGCTAACCTAGACACATCTTATTGTCATGACATCATGATTGTCATTGTATCTCACAAGCTTGATCTTATAAACTGATGTTATGGCAAAAGTCCAGAATGTCGGATCAAGATTTACTGATGTCGGCTAGTGAGTTTCCAAACTTTCATTTTAATGAATTAAGATTTGAACTTGAGTAGCTCTGATGCTGCTGAGTATCTGCCAGGTGAGCAGCAGACGATGCTGGCTGGAAAAGAAGAGCTCGGGCTTATCGTTGTTGATGAACAGGTCAAGTGCTGAAAAACTGAGTGACCGACTGACTGACTGACTGACTGACTGACTGACTGACTGACTGACTGACTGACTGGCTGACTCACTGACTGACTGACAGGCTGATTGACTGATTCACTGACTGATTTGCTTACAGACTGAATGACTGTTTGATTGACTGACTAACTGATTGGATCACTGGAGCTGACAGACTCATTTATTCAATAACTCTTTCATTCTGACTAGATGTCTTAAGTGTCATAAGTTTAAACTAACTGTCATAAGTGAAATGCGTGTAGAAGTAATCATGTGTTGGCAACTGTAGATGCTTTGGCAAGTTGAAGATTCCACCAAGACCAATTTTCGACATTAATCGTCTTAAGTAGCCTTTTCGATCCGGTCCTATATCGCTTTCCTGCACTGGCATGAAATCGCCCTGAAATGATGTTAGTATCAACAACAACAACAACAACAACAACAACAACAACAACAACAACAACAACAACAACAACAACAACAACAACAACAACAACAACAACAACAACAACAACAACAACAACAACAACAACAACAACAACAACAGTAACAACAACAACAATAATAACAACAACAACAGTAACAACAAACGTTGTATTCAGCTTGCCGGCAGAGTGCTTCGAAAGTGCCATGTACTTTGATGAGATTAAGATCTTTTTGGACTTCGTGTTCGATGTCAAGACCGTTTTTCTTTAACTGTGCTTCAAATGTTTCTCTGAAAGATAGAACTGTGACTGACTGACTGACTGATTGACTGAATGATCGAGTAACTGACTGACTGACTGACTGACTGACTGACTGACTGATTGACTGATTGACTGACTGACTGAGTAACTGAGTGAGTGACTGACTGATCGGTTTATCGGTACCTGCAACGTTGTAGGAATTTCCTTCGGTGATTATCTGTGTCGTTCGCCCTATAAATCAAATCGAAAACAAATCAGTATTTGCCTCAGTGAGTCATTCAGCCAGTAAATCAGTCAGTCAGTCAATTATACAAGCAGTCAGTCTTTCAGTCACTCAGTCAGTCAGTTATTCTTTCATGCAGTCAGTCAGTTATTCAGTCGTTGTTGTTGTTGAGGGTCGGTCGCTGTGCTTTTAATGTACTTAGGGTTGATATGGTCTGGTTGGTATTTAGCCCTTTGTTTCCTAAAAGCCGAAAAGAAAGTGTTCCAAGGTTTCCTCAGCATTTCCGCATTGATCGCATGAGGGGTCGTCCCTCCTCAACATCTTTGTCAAGTGTTTGTTTAGGATTGAGTGTCCAGCGGTCATTCGTACTAGTAGCCACAAATCTTTCTTCGGGAGGTTAATCAAGCGTTTGATCAAGCAGTTTTCCTGACAATCAAAGCATTGTTTGTCTGGATAGAGTTGTGCCATTCTATTGATTGGCCCACAGCTCTTCCACATGGGAGGCTATAAGCTTGCTTAGGTAGTCTCTTGAAGGATTAAT
The DNA here is from genome assembly GCA_964036265.1 of Daptonema setosum. NCBI lineage: Eukaryota > Metazoa > Nematoda > Chromadorea > Monhysterida > Xyalidae > Daptonema > Daptonema setosum. The sequence continues at coordinate 10,213 of CAXIWR010000604.1, read as the reverse complement.
TCTCCATCTGACCGCCCGTTTACTCCTGCATGCCTCATTGGCAAGTCGGTCTGCAGTCCATTCTATACGTACTCCATTTAGTGAAGCCAGTTCATTAAATTTCAGTATGCATTTCTGTGTTGACTTGCTTGAAGTCGTGTCGCCAGTTAGCGATTTGTATAGAATTTGAGCTATTAGTCTACATGGTGATTTTCTTGTTGACCACCTTATTTTATAGTAGCTGTCGTGAGATAATAGATTTAAAGTATACGCTGGCCGTCTCTGTTTGCAACACATTGCATCAAGGCTTCAATGACGTCATTTGCTGTTCGCCACTTTTCAGTGTTATTGCAGCCGCTCCGGCTTTTCCCTCTTTTGTTTTGGTCCCGTCTGCATATTCCCAGAAACTACAAAAAAAATTGTCATCAGTAAAACTTTTCCCTGAATGGATGAATGGTTTCGAACAAATGAACAAAAAAAAAATTCTCAAAAAAAGTTTCGAAAAAAAGTAATTTCTTTGATGGAATTTTTATTGTCATAAAATTAAGCTTGCTTTGCTGATTTTTTTCATGTATTTTTCATGGAAATACGTTGATTATTGAATGGTTAAAATAACGTTAAAAGTTAGAACTAAATTTCAAAAAATTATTTCAACTTTTCGATAATCAACGTATTTCCATGAAAAATACATGTTATTAAAACATGTAATACCTCTAAGGTTATGGCTAACGGTTCGGCTTGTGGTGACATGAAAAACCACGCTGGACACCTCCGCTTCGCGGTGCTAACGGTCCAAGGCGGGGCATAAAACTTAGGTTTCAGTGTAGGCTTAGGCTTAGGCTTAGCCTTTGAAGAAGGGCTCGGGCGCTACGCGCCCAAGCCCTTCTCAAACCCTAAGCCTAATCCTAAGCCTAAACTGAAAACTAACTCTTAGCCTCATACTCGGCGATCTCGCTTAGAAGGAACAGTCTGTGATAATTACTAAGCCGAAGCCATACAAACAATGGGGACTTTTTAATGCAATTAAGAGTGCTAGAATCGGATAGTTTCTTCATAACAGGCAATCCTATTTTTTCTCTGATTTATGCTTCGTTTTCCAAGAAAAAGATTTTTAGTCACAAAATTTTCCGTTCACTTGTGCGAAACCATAGTTTTGAGAAAAGTTTCACTGATGACAGTTTTTTTGTAGTTTCTGGGAATATGCGTCCCGTCTGTGTAGCAGACTAGAGTCACATCTGAGGGTTGTGCCAGAGAGTGGTGTTCTCACCATTCTGGATATTATCGCCGCCTGAAACCTACGGGTTGTGGACCGCGTTTACCGTCATCTTATACGGTTGTTGTGTTCGCCAGAGCACTACTGGTCCACTGTTTTATTTTAGTGAGTCCATTTGTGCCTGTTTCTCCAGTTTCTCCACTCTCCATTTGCCACCAGTCTTAGGTAGGCTTTAGGGGCCTCCCTCATCAGTCAGTCAGTCAGTCAGTTATTCAGTCAGTAAGTCAGTCATTCAGTCAGTCAGTCAGTCAGTCAGTCAGTCAGTCAGTCCGTCAGTCAGTCAGTCAGTCAATCAGTCAGTCAGTCAGTCAGTCAGTAAATCAGTCAGTCATCCAATCAGTCTGTTCTCAACTAAGTCAGTCTAGCTACCAGTAAGCTAAATAACTGCAAAAAACTGCGCAGGCTGTAAAATCAATCATCAACACATGTCAGTCAGTCAGTCAGTCAGTCAGTCAGTCAGTCAGTCAGTCAGTCAGTCAGTCAGTCAGTCAGTCAGTCACGTGACCTGTAAATCAGTAGGAAATCGATGATACGTTTGCCGTCGCTGAAATAAGCTGATGACGGCAGTTGACGAGGGACGGACATGCTACCCTGATTCCAGAGTCCATCCGAGTTTTGGTCAACGCCAACCATCCGAGCGAATTCGCCTGAATTCACTGTAAAATTACAATTACGGGTCATTATATCATTTCATTTCGAAAATTATTTCATTCCGAAAATGCAATATAAAACACTTGTTTCAAAAAAATAGAATAAAACGAAAGAATTTTATACGTACGTGAATCGTAAAAAATCACTTGTTTGATCAACAAGTATGTAGTTGTTGGATAGGATATAAAAAACATACAGTACTGATTTTAATTTAGTAGAGCGCGCGTTTAGTTAGCGCGCAGTTTGGATTCAAGGTTGATTTTGGCGCACTAACGAGTTTTCAGATTTTTTTGCACTGTCAAGACTTTCGAAAAACACCCGAACGCTTCTATGTATCTGGTTCTTTGTATATTTGGTAACGGGAAGTGAAAACAATTTTTATAACCACGAAACCTTGAACAAGCTATACGGTTTTTAAATACAGTAGACAGTGGACGGAGCAGGTTCGATTGATTTCTAATCTTCAACTAGGTATTTCTTAAATTGGCGTCAGCTACAGCTACTGTTTAGTCTATGTTAAGTTTCTGTAGAGTGAAACTTTCCTGAACAGTTTTCTGTGCACCACCGACACTGTCAAGTCGTTCGGGTGCTTTCAGAGTTCAAAGGAAAGTGAACAGGAAAGTAAAATAGGAAAAATCTGTAAAACAACGCACGTGTCCACAGCGAAATATTCCTATCATTACACATTAAATAATTCAAATTTAAATGCAGCAGCCAATGAGCGCTGAGGGTTGCGTTCACAGCGCCATTCTGACTGGCCGGTGCGCTACGCCGATTGGCCAATCAAATTCAAGTTCTGAATATTCGTGTATTCTACTTTTCAGCGGTGGTTGTTTTACAGATTTTCCTTTTTACTTTCCTTTGAACTCTGAAAGCACCCTTCCGGAATCTGTACTTTAAAAAAGAGTTCTACATAAATAATATTCCGCATCCCGAACATACCTATTTTCTCACGTAAAAAATATTGTTCCGACATTTTTTCCCGGAAAATACATATTATGAAAACAAACGGTGCACAGAAATCTTCGTAAAGAAAGCTAAAGATATTAGTGAAATGTGAAATACCAAACTTGTTGGGTGAAATCAACGCTAATTTTCTTGAAAAAATAGGTATAAGAGTCGATACTGGTTCGCAAAAACATGAGCATACGAAGACAATAAACTAATTCAAATCAATTAAAAAAACATCCTAGCCCGTAAAACACCCTCTTTTACACCTAACTCAGATGTTGGGCCACCAGCTAGTTCAGTAGCTACAGTAGCTTTAGTAGCTAGTTACGCACGTTAGCCAAGTGTGTGGACCAAAAGTGAAGTTGATGTTTCACGGTCTGACCGAACTGGAGTGTGGGTTTTCCACTAGAATCTCGAAAAGGTCTTTACTGGAGTTTCACTCTTCAGAAATTCATTATCGACTTTAACCCAAAGCTCTCAATTTGTGATAGCATCGTCATTTAAAATTATAATTCTGTTTCCGATAAATATGACTTCAGTAAACAGATTTTTGCAACTGCTTATAACATTAAAACAATTAATCCACATATTGTGTTGCGTTCAAGCGGTAAAAACTGGGCGTATAAAAGACAGTCGCCTACGGACGCTTTTTCCGTTCGACTCTGAAGCAAATAAAGAAAAAAACAGTACAGGACATGAAGATGTGTTGACACCCGCGGTTGTCTGTACGTTCGATCCAGCAATTATTTTAACACAATCTTTTCATTTCAGCTTAGTAAGAGTAAGAGATAAAACAGGTTATTATTCTGGCAAAATTATTCGCAGCTAACGTATGACATTGGGAGACCAAATCTGGGAGCCTGCCCCGTTTTTTACCCGAGTAAGGTTTGTACAAGCCACTACTCCGACGATTTTAAATTGAATAGTGGCTATTACTAATGTAGAAAAGCACACTGAACCGCTTAATTAAACTATAAAAAAATGGCGCGCATTTGAATTTAATTTCTTAATCATTTGAGAATTCCTTATGGTAGTTATAGCAACAATTTTAAATGGAACATTTCATAACACCCGAACTTTTGTTTTGCTGAAAAATGTTCTGTAATTTTAACCGTTAATTACGCCTGTACAGCAAAGCAACCGTCTCAATGAGCTAGTTTCATGCTCGGATGTAGAATACTAAAACCGGTTATCGCTACATCAGGTTTCGTTCGGTGGTCATAGGATGATGTCTAAACACATTAAAACGTCTAAATGAATCACGCCAAATTTTTCTTTGTAACCTGTAGAGGTGACATCATGGCCTTGATGATTGATTTTACAGCCTGCGCGTTTTTTTGCAGCTATTTAACTTACTGGTAGCTAGACTGACTTAGTTGAGAACAGACTGATTGGATGACTGACTGATTGACTGACTGACTGACTGATTGACTGACTGACTGACTGACTGATTGACTGATTGACTGACTGACAGACGGGCTGACTGACTGACTCACTGACTCACTGACTCACTGACTGACTGACTGACGGGCTGACTGACTGATTTCACCTAATGTCAATTTGCTGCAAATATCATTCAAGTCAGACACCACACCGGTCACACAACAACGATGATGATGATTGTTTTAATTAAATTTTTTACCACATTTCATTTGTTAAGAAAACAAATTTCAAACGTTATTCGAAGCTAACAAATATTCTAGATTAATAACTAAAACCATATAATAAAATACAACATATAAAGTTTAAACAGTCAATTAAGCATTGAATCGTTAGTTTGTAATCGAATCTGTTAAAATATAAATGTATGACTTACAAAAAATCCCTTGAAAAGTATCTTATTCCGGTGGAATATATGGAATACAATTTCTTTTCAACTTTCAATAAAGCCAATTCGGAAGACACAAAAAATTATAATAAAAACAATCAGTTGATTGCTCTAGAACTGGGAACTTATTGCTGAATCACGTCGTTTTCAGCTGGGCTGACCGTAGCCAATCTGCTGTCGATAGCCGTTGTTATCTAAAAATATTTATAAATTTTTTAAATTCAAATCCAAAGTCAAATATATTCTGTTGATATGCCACAACACTTTCCTTAAATTTCTCGTTGTTTCACGAGCTTTAAAGAATGTAACTCACGTTTTTTTACTTACAATGAAACCGATTTCACCAACCTATTGCCGAAGGTGGCAACGGTACGGGGGCTGGCGGTGGTGCCAGAGGTCCTGCAACGACAATATGTTTTTTATTACTTTTAAACATTTTGTTGTAAAACAGTCCCTGAATCAAAACTTCAATTTATTATTACAGTTGACTAAACAGGCTAAACCAGCTTTACTAAAACTAACGGCGATTGTTGCCCGGTGACCAGGGCTGTTGCGATGGTGCCTGACCGTTGGATGCTGTAATTGGTCAATCACATATTAAATGCTTTTAAGTTCAATAAATATCCAATAAATAAAATAATTAGAAGATTGTCGGCCCATGAATATCACTACACTATAGTGTAGTCTGTTCCACTGGACAAGCCGATCCTCCAAAGGCAGAGGAATATTGTCAAAGTAAAAGAATCGTCAGTTTTTAGGCCATTTTACCTATACCTTAATGAACCAAATGTAAGTTTTTAAAATTGCCAAAAAGCGGGAATTTCACTTTTCCTCCCTCTTCTCGTTCACTAGTGGTCTGTTTCGAACTTACATTGGACAGATGCGGGTGCCGATGACTGTTGCGATGGTGATGGTACAATCGGGTTGGTGTTGGACGCTGCAATGCAAAATAATTAACCAACATGTTGAACTTGGTAATGTTTTTACTTAATTCATTACAATGCACTACATCCTGTATGAGCAATCAAGTTTTATTATAGAAGTTAAACATGTTTTACATGTAAAAACCTGAATAAATAATAGAACACTGTTCATTTGAGACAGCCAATTGTACAAGTCGATGTCGTGTCGAACTAACATTGTGCGGGTGCAGGTGCCCATGGCTGTTGTGATGGTGATGGTGCAATCGGGTTGGTGTTCGACGCTAAAATTCATGTTGACTCAGCACACGTTGAATTTGACATTCTCCTTTACGATTTCAAGTCGTAGAGTGGACTTCGACTTGTACAGTCAGTATGTGCAAACGAGTTTTATTTTAGAAAAAAAATGATTTAAAGAGTTTGGTCAGGTTTCCTTGTTACCCAAAATTATTTATTATGAACCCGTTACCGAAAATACAGTGAACTAATCACAACTTTTGTATGTTTTTCAAGTGTAAAATGAGAATATGACATTTCTTCTCGAACAATTGAACGCGTGCCAAATCCACGTTTTGAGTTCAAATTGCGCGCGAAAATTTTTTTGTGAGTAACAAGAAACCATGGATAGGCTATAGGAAGAATAAACTTTGAGGCGCACTAACGCCGAGCTGGTGATGGTCCGTAGGATTGTTGTGCTGGTGCAGGCACTGTGTTGGAGGCTGAAACAGTTTATTAGAAAAATAAAAAAGGTATAGTGAAGTCATTCGCTGAATATTTTTCCAAGAAATATTTTATCATTGCCGAAAGAACGGTTTCAATTATTGAAAAGGTATCTATAAACTACTAACGTCGGTCTGAACAGATACTTTTCTAGACAGTTCTAGGTATTGAAAATATGTTATAGAAACTACTAACGTCGAGCGGGGGAGGGCGCCCAGGGTTGTTGCGCTGGAGTGGGCACTGCGTTGGAGGCTGAAAATTGCTTCTTTTAAGGTTAAAGTAATTTTTTTTCTTTACTTACACATTTTGAAAAATAAATTACCAAATGTTTCGTACCCAGCACTGGTATGCTTGGGTTAAGTACATCACGGTCAAAGTACATAAGTTTTGGACAGTTATAATAAAAAAGGTTATAGACATTTAAGGTTCTTGAAATTCAGTTTTAGAAAAAATGTTTCTAGAAATGTGTACTTACATCGGGCGGGTGAGGGTGCCCAGGGTTGTTGCGACGGACTGGGCACTGGGTTGGAAGCTGAAGTGGTTTTCAAAAAAAGTTGTTCATTAGAATATCATACAGGAAGTAAAGCGGGAAAAAAATTCGATAAAGAGGTTCACAAAATGTATCGGATGTATTGTTTTCAGTTCCAAGAGTAAAATTAAGAAAGTTGATGGTTCACTTTTCGATATGAATTGAGAAACTGGTTCTGACAGTGTCAGCACATGATTTTGAATTTTATGATTAGTTAATTTTCACCATATCAGGTTGTGCATAAACTATGCTGAATTTCTGGAACATTCAAGAAAACGTGTACTTGTATCTGCCACTGAGAAGGTATGTATGTACATTATTTTTGCGATTTTCGCTAATATTCGTGTTCTTGAATGTTCCAGAACTTCCGCGAACTTTCTAGACTACGGGATATTTTTTGCTCATTAGATAACTAACGACGAGCGCCGGGTGCCGGTGCCCAAGGTTCTTGTGACGGCGATGGAACGTTGGAGGCTGAAAAGATTAGTTGAAGTCAAATTGCGCGCAAAAAATCATTTTGAGTAAAAGGAAATTCTGGATAGGCTCTACTTACATCGAGCTGGAGATGGTGGCAACGGCTTGGCGGAGGGTGAAGGGACGGATGAAGAGCCGTCATCTGAAGCATATTTGAAGGGATTACCGACTTGTATACTAAAGATTAAAGAGCTTCAGTACTGGACAAATAGATACAATTTCAGCAAGTGGGTCATCTTCGCTGATTGACTGGGAGCGTTCCTCACGCACTTTGCACGCTAGTTTGACGCCAGCAACCAGGGAGTCGAGTTTAAATAGCTTCAGGCTTATTCAAAGCTCAATCAGGCTTAAGTTCATTTAGCTTAAGGATTCCGGTTGAATTAGAGTT
>CAXIWR010000603.1:14551-29234 GCA_964036265.1 Daptonema setosum | reverse complement strand
AATTAAAGAGATATACCGTAAAATCGTGTTTGACACACGTGTGGTGAAACACATGCATTCCATGTACGTAGTTCAAACAAGAGTCATTCAATACAACATGTTTATTTTATTCACAACAGTTTTCAAATGATACAAAATGATAAATGATAAAATGACAATGAGCAGTTGAACAGAATTATGTCGAAATGAGAAGAAACCAGAAAAAATACAGATTGCAATGTACTAGAGAATCTGCAAGAATGACTCATCATGCACGACTCACTGAACACATAGAATATTCAGACGTGGATGAGATGAATGAATGAGAAAAATTCTCTGTGTTTGGCCCTTTTCCACTTTGATGGAGCACGAAACAATAATGAATCATAAGAAAAAATAGTTTTAAGGACTCCTCAGTTTTTTTACTATTCATCCGCCACTGGTCGCTTTAGACGATTCCCGGAATCATTGAGCAATCTTGTGAAATCTGGGCGCCAAATTCAAAATGAATAAGGTTAGAAAAATGGATTGAAGTTATGAAAAGTGAGAAGCAGAAATGTGAATTGGTTGAGAACATACAGTAGTTCCACGGCGGAACAGTTATTACATAACTTATCTGGCGGATGAGCTAATTTCCCAAAGGGAGAGGAAATTCGTCAAAGAGGGGGAAATGCCAGTTTTCAGGCCGTTTTACCAATACATTAGAGACCAAACGGGATTCCACTTTTCCCACCCCTTCTCGTCCGCTAGTGCATACCCTATTCGATTGCCGAGTCAACTCGTATGTTAGTCAGTTTCTTTTAAGATCACATTTTGACACGAAAATTGACTGACACTTCATATCAGACATGTCGCCCCAACCGTTTCGCTGATAAGTGTCATGGGGGGGTGGCACTTATCAGCGAAACGGAAGTGGCGACATGTCTGCTTCATATAATATAAGTATGTCAAATATGATATGCACAAAATATTTCAAAATCGCACAAATAATACACGAAATTTATTCTTAGCATACATATTATAATACTTTCTGTTTGGCGTCGTTTTTCACAGCTACTTTCTGATCGTGAACTTCGATCGATGAGTTTTTGTAGAGTTTGATTTCATAGTCAATCAGTTGCCACCAGAAACCGTCATTGGGATTCAGTGAAGGACGCTTATCTCGCACCTGAGTGAGTGAGTGAGTGAGTGAGTGAGTGAGTGAGTGAGTGAGTGAGTGAGTGAGTGAGTGAGTGAGTGAGTGAGTGAGTGAGTAAGTGAGTGAGCGAGTAAATGTTTACTTATCAACTAACGATCCAATTTCCTGATATCAATAATGCATGTGATGCCGTTTCTTCGGAGGTTTTTTGCCGTAACCGCTTCCTTAATCAGTGGAATTTATACAGACTGATTGACTGACTGACTGACTGACTGACTGACGACTGACTGATGACTGACTGACTGACTGACTGACTGACTGACTGACTGACTGACTGACTGACTGACTGACTAACTGACTGACTGATTGACTGATTGACTGACGTACTGATTGACGTACTAACTGACATACTGACTGAATGACTGACTGACTGACTGACTGACTGACTGACTGACTCACTGACTGACTGAATGACTGACTGACTGACCTGTCCAGACACACAAAGATAGTCAGTCAGTCTGGTGATCTGATGGTCTTTATTCTTCATCGAACGTTTTTCACTGCTCCACAAAACGTACCAAATCAACAACAATATCGAGCAAATACCGAATTCGAAAGCAGCACGGCCCCAGTTGTCCATAAGCGCTTGCATAGCCATCTTAATGGGGGAATCAAACTGTAAATCGAACAAAAATACTGTTCAAATTTTTTTAATGAAATAGTTGACTTATAGTGCCAGAGCGTGACAACCCGGCCCGGCCCGTTAATTGAATAATTTAGCTTGGAGTATTCTCGATCGGACGTGTTCCGTGGAAATACTTTTTCGGTTTTTAGTTTGAATCTTTGATTACATGACACATCTAAAAAGAAAATGTGCAACGTTTGTTGATTGAAAGAAAGTTATTGAAGTTTCACGCTCCATTCCAGCCTTTCCAGTTACGATTTGCGATTCCAGATGAGAGTTGTGATAAACATAATGTTTCACCTACATATATGCTTGGCATTTGGTGAATTAATTAATCCATTTGTGCAACCGTAATCCTACCGTACCTATGATTACGGTAGCGGTTACGGTAGTTTATGGAAATGTTTTTTGTAGTAAAAAAAATATCCCGGTTTCTTCTTGAGACGGCTGGAGCTATCAATTGAAAACGGGTTGAAGAAAAAAGGTTTAGGAAAAGAATTGATGCAAATTTAGTTCAAAAAATGTGATCAAAAACTGAGAATATGAAGCTTTTTGGAAAACATCTAGAGAAAGGAAATCGATATGGTTTCATGGAAGTAGACGGGATTAATGGAAAACCATTAAAAAGATCTCTTTGTTAAGTATTTCTCATAGAAAACTTTTTCAGCGTTTCTGTAAAATTATATGATAAAGGGCTGCCAGGCATTCAAGTGAAAAGTTGTAGTGTTAACTACTCCAACTTGTGAATCGTTAGCTGCACCAAATGTAAGAGAAGGTGATGCATAATAGCCGGCTGTCCGACTCAACTCAACCCAACAGCTGTATGCTATAACATGCAATCATCATGTTCAGTGGGTGTTACACTGGGTTGAACATGTTAACGTGTCACTTTTTCACTTGAATCTCCAGAAGCTCTTTAATGTGAAATCTACCTAGTGTTAAAGCATGTGGTAAATGAAAGCAAGAGTGGTCCCCAGCAAGAGTACGACTTTGGTGCGGTTGGTGGCATAGTGGTATGATATGGGTACTGATGAGCGGGTAATGAGGCAGTTTTGATAAGGTGTTATTGTTCATATAAGAATGCCAACTGTTGTCTGTTCAGGTGTGATCAGTGTTGAAGGATGTACATTAGGGTGATAAAAAGAAAAAATCTGTGAGTTTCGATGTTATAATTGGCCTTAGATGATTCAATATAGAAAATCTGTAACGTGTATTATTTTCATAAGCACTGAGGGTATCAGTCTCATATCACATGTATCTGATCCGTGAATGAATCAATCATTTATTCATTAAAATTAATATAAAGACGGATTAAGAATCGTCAATACATGAGTGTTTGGGATGATGACAGTGAATACCTTAGCAGTTTTGAGATAAAACAAAAAAAATTGACTCCAACATGACTTGCAGACGCGTCTGCACGCTTATGATAGATGCATATAGAAATAGCTAGGCTACTGGCTGTAGAGAAACATAAAATGATCAAAACTACTTTATAAACGAATCACCTGGTTTAAGATAAATCGTTTTATCTTAAAACTGTTAAGGTATTCACTGTCATCATCCCAGACACTCATGTATTGACTATTCTTATTCTATCTATATATTACTTCTAATGAATAAATGACCAATAAATGAGTCATTCACGAATCACATCTAAATTAAAATAGTTTATTATATTTCAGTCCAAGATCCCTATTTTTCTCTACTAACAAGTGTCAGCTCTAAACAGAGTTGAATAATGAGCCACTTAAGTTCATTTTACTTATAAAGTGCAATTATATTTACCGTTAGCATGTTAGAGTACCTTGGATCCACTATTAATCATTTTTTTTCACCAAAGATTCAGTTAAGGCATGAAATAATTGTTTGATTCAGAAACTAATGTGAAATTCGAAATCAGCGCCCTTGAAAACCCCCGAGTGATTTTTAATATCTTAAATAGATGATTATTCAATACCAAAATCATCTTTGAATCAAATACAGTAAGTTACCGTAACCTTTGCATTCAAATTGCACATTTTGGTTACTGTATTGCACACATGGTACATTCATTTCCTGTGTTATAACATAGCCACCGTAATCAGAAAGATTACGGTTGCACAAATGGATTAATCTATTATCCAAGCACCATATGCTTATGTATTCCGTGGGAAAATGTGTACATTACATAACATAGCGTTGCCTCGACTTGACATGGGGCAGTCAGCCAGCCAAAACGAGTGAATGCGCTGTATTTTTTTGTCTTGCGTTAGAAACGGTCAATTCCAAGCACTATTGTTTGCGCACGGTTCAAAAGAAAAATTATTGACGGTAACCCGCAACTAGATAATGCTGTCCTCAAATATTTGAGGACAGTGTAAGACTCTTCCCTTGCATAATTATATAAAGTTTTACATGCAAAAAAGTGCGCAATTTTTTGACATAAAAAATGTGTGCTACAGTGCTGAAAAGTCTGTCGCGATCCTGATGACCTTATTTTAATCGAATTGAGTTACTGTTAAACAAATTGTCTAGCTCAGACACACCGTCATTATGATAGAAAATCATCGCAGGACCACGAGCTACACCATTAAAAATCTGTTTAAAATTGTACACGTGCAAGTCATTAACTGATACAGAAATACCGTAATTTTCTAAATTTTTGTAAATTTTGCGTTTTTATTCATATTCAATCACTCACTCACTTACTTAAAAGTCCACTTGCACTCACCCACTAACTAACTCACTAACTCACTCACTCACTCACTCACTCACCCACTCACTCACTCAACTTACTCACTCCACCGTCTCACTCTATAACACACTAACCAACTCACTCCCTCACCAACTCAGTATTACACTGACTCTTTAACTCACCCACTCTCTCATTCATTATTTCACTCACTCACTTAAGCATGATTAAAGACACTCACTCACTAATCCATGCAAAGTTTCACTCAGTAACTTATCCACTCAGTCACTCAGTCACTCACTACTACTCACCCACTCACTCACTCATTAACTTCTTCACTAACTCACTCTTTCTCTTTTCACTAATGAACCAAAACATTCAAAATAGTAATTTTACGGTATTTATTACGGTATCTCAATTTTGAGTTAAGAGAAATTCAAACCATTATTTAGTTGCGGGCGCACCATTATTGATTTTTTGGAAAACGTCGAATAACGATTTTAATTTAATTAATTTGATATTGAATTATTGTTTCCGGAAGTTTTTGCTTAGGTTTTTAAACAAGCATATTCTGAGCTTGAAAAAGAGCTATCATAATGTGTTTTACGCTGAGAAACGAGTTCGAATTCGAACGTTTCATTCTGTATGTTTATCCACGTTGTTAAGAAATCGGCTACTTTCTTCATAATTCCCCATTATAGATTGTTCTTTCTGTTTTTTTACATGGCATAATCATTTCTTAACCTACTCAATTTTTTGCTATACATTCATTTATATACTCAATAACTCATTCACCAACTCACTCACCTACTCACTCACTAACTCTTTCACCACTAAGTCGCTCCCTCGCTCAGTAACTAAGTCTCTCACTCACTCACTCACCAAGTCACTCACATATCCAGGCACTTTTTTACTCACTTAAGTCATACGTTCCCTCACTCCCTTACTCACTCACTCAATCACTCTCTCACTCATTCACACGCTCACTCACTCACTCACTCACTCACTCACTCACTCACTCACTCACTCACTCACTCACTCACGCACTCACTTACTCACTCACTCACTCACTCAGTCACCCAGTCACTCACTCAATAAGCCAGTCACTCACTCACTAACTCATTTACTCACTCACCCAGTCAGTCCCTCACTCAGTCATTCACTCACTCGTCACTCACTAAGTCAGTCACTCACTCAGTCGCTCACTCACTAAGTCAAGTCAGTCCCTCACGCACTCACTCACTCACTCAATAAGTCAGTCACTCACTAACTTACTCATTCACTCACTCTCTCACTCACTCTCTCTCACTCACTCACTCACTTACGCTCGCCACAGTCGATCACTCTCGCTCACTCATTTCGTTTTTTGTTCACTCAGTCACTCATTTGTCATTTTCGTTCACTCAGTCACTCACTTATTTTCTAAAAGTCAGTCAGTCAGTCACTCACCCTCACCTACTAAGTTTTTTCTGTCTATCACCAAGTCAGTCAGTCACTTACTCAAAGTCACTCACTCACTCACTCACTCACTCACTCACTCACTCACTCACTCACTCACTCACTCACTCACTCACTCACTTTTTCACTCACTCACTCACTCACTCACTCACTCAATCACTCACTCACTGAGTCATATTACACGATCATTTATTTTTAAGTTTGCTGAAAAGCACCAACAACAACGTTGTTTGCCCTTCATTTCATATCATAGTATTACTATTCTTGTACATATAAGTTTTGTATTTTCCTAATCTATTGACAAACTTGAGTGTGAAGTTTTAGAGATATCTGCTCAAATCATCAAGACAAACTTTAATATTCAATCATGAGTGACGAAGAAAAGGCGCGAAAACTTTACGCCGATGCTGAGAAGAAAGCCGGCGGCGGCGGTGGGTTCTTCAGCAGTTTGATGGGCGGGTTGGTGTGGAAAAAATAAAACTGAAAGTGTATTGATTCATTCAATTAGTTATTGCTAAATATTCTTTTTTACTCGTACTTTTTTATTACTTTAAGCCAATAAAGCACACGGATACCATATCAAAATGGTGTTTTCGTAGTAACCTGATAATGATGATTTTTATGGTAATGATTATTGATTCCGATGGTTTTGATTCGATTTCGATGTATTTTTATTTTAGGTTTTACTTGTGGTGTTAGAGTAAAATAAATGGTGTAAAATGAAGATTGTTTCATGTAATTGCAGAATCTGTATGACTTTCAGACTTTTTGGCGACAGGTGGGTTTGTTCATCCGGGTATATGAGTAGATGCAGTGTAACTAAAAATAATTAACTACTAAATCAATAAACAAATTACTAAACTGATTGCTATTATTGATTTAGAAACTGTATTTTCGCTAAAAATTAACGGATCAGATTCCAATTCATCAATTCAGTCGATCCCCTATCCTAATGAGTATACCCTAACAATTTCATTCTGTTTACACTACTTACTGACCTGTCCAATCAATAACCGATAAACCGAACGAGTCACACATCATTCATCCACCACTAATTTTACTGACTCACTCACGCATTAACTCAATCACTCACTAACTCAACTCATTCATTCATCCACCCACTCACTGTGACCATTTCAGTGGCAAAGATGACGCCGCTGAGCTCTACATCAAATCGGCAAATCTGTTCAAAATGGCCAAAAAGTGGAATGAAGCAGGCGGGTCTTTCGTTAAGGTATGTTGTTGTTGTTGCATTTGTCTTCGTTGTTGTTTTTATTGTTGTTGCTGATGTCGTCGTCGTTGTTGTTGTTGTTATTGTTGTCATTGTCGTAGTGGTTCTTTGTTGTTTTGTTGTTGTTATGTTGTTGTTGTTGTTGTTGTTCTGTTGTTGTTGTTGTTGTTGTTGCTGCTGTTCTTGTTATGTTGTTGTTGTTGTTAATGTGGTTTTTGCTGATGTTGCGGTCGTTGTGGTTGTTCTTGTAATCATTTTTAATAGTTGCATTCGGTTGCAGGCCGCCGAAATGGCGTTGAAGAGAGGCGAAGCCAAACACGAAGCTGCCACCAATTATGTGGATGCGGCCAATTGTTTCAGGTGAGCCAGAAATCTACTTTCTTCAACTACGTTCGTTCACTCTAGTATAGAATTTTTGGGTACGGTTGAACCACTAGCGGAAAAACCAAAAAGTGGAATTCCCCGCTCTTTGGCGGTTTCAAAAAGTAAAGTTTGTTCTTCATTTTGTCGCAGGTCGATGGATTTTTTTAAAATGATCAATCATTGGATTGGATTTCAAATCTATTAATGTGGAAAATGATTGTTAGGTTGGGACCGAAACATCTATTTTTATTTCATTGGTTATTATTTAACCATCGTGTTTATCATTACAGGAAGAACAACATTCAAGCGGCTGTGGACTGTATGGGCAAAGCATGTGATATTTACACTGACATGGTTAGATTTTCAGTATTCCTTGAGTTGCTGAAAATTTTTATTCTCTCGGCTTGATTCAATTTAGTGAAACGTTTCATAATTTCAGCAAACATTTCCCACGTTTGTTTGTGATGTTTAATGATCCTAATATATGTATTTTTTTATTTGCTGCAGGGTCGTTTCACGATGGCCGCCAAACACCACACCACCATCGCCGAGATGTACGAGGCTGATGGGGCTGATTTGACACAGGCTAGATTTTTATGACTTTATTTTGTATTATATAATGCAAAATTGCAATATAAACCTTTCGAATTTGTCAAAAAAGGGGAAATTCCACTTTTTCGCTCTTCCCCGTGTCTTCGATTAATGATTCGATACATCAAACTCGGATGAAACACCCATAATGCGCTGAGCTCAGTTATCATACCACAGTAGCAAAATGGGATGTCAGTGTCAGGTATTCACCATACGATCACCATTTTTGCATAGAAAAAAATCTAAAAATTTTAGTCTGTAATACTTTATGCCACATGTTTATCTTAAATTGAAATGAGTAGAAGGCTTTGATAATAAATAATTTATATTTTGTTCCGTAGATTTCTATAACACATGTTTAATTTTCAGGCCATCAACCATTACCAGAAGGCGGGTGATTATTACAAGGGTGAAGAGTCGAAGTCGTCAGCCAACAAGTGCTACCTGAAAGTGGCCGAATTCGCCGCCAAACAGGAACAGTACGACAAGGCGATCGAGATTTATGAGGAGGTTGGTGGTTTTGATTCAAAAAATTTATATTTTATTTATAAATATATTTTGAAATTGTCTATTTAACTCACGTTCTATTTTCTACACATTCACATTTATCACACGTTCTCTAAATCCCTTTGTGAAAATCGTTTACTACTCTAATTTCTCCAAGTACTCGGCCAAGGATTACTTCTTCTTTCACTCATTTCACTCACTAACTCACTAACTCACCCATTCACTCACTAACTCACTAACTCACCCATTCACTCACTAACTCATTCACTCACCCACCCACTCACTCACCCACTCACTCACTCTCTCACTAACTCACTAACTCACTCACTCTTTACTCTAGATCGGCTCGAGCAACGCCGACAACTCGCTGCTCAAGTACTCGGCCAAGGACTACTTCTTCCGCGCCCTGCTCTGCCATCTGTGCCGCGATCTGATCGACACACAGCACGCCCTCAAGAAATACATGGACTTGCACCCTCAATTCGCTGATAGCCGCGAGTGTAAACTCATCAAGGTGGGTAGTTTTTCACATGTGTTATTCAACAAAAAGTTGAACCATTTAAGAAAAGAAACAAATTAATTCATCCCGGTGGAAATGGACCCTTGAAGAAAGTAACAACATAACCGAATCGCATTTCTCATTATTATCTGGTCTGCTAGTTTATTCATATAGCAGTTTTTTTCGTCATTCAGTCAGTCATTTATGGAGTCAGTAAATCAGTCAGCCATTCATGCAATCAGTCAGCCACTCTGTTATTCATGCAGCCAGTCATTCAGTCTAACATTCATGCTGTCAGTCAACCAGTCAGCCATTCATTAAATCAGTCGCTCAGTCAGTCATGCAGACGTGGTATTAATTTCCATCTGAACTCTTCATTGCAGGACCTGATCCTGTGTCTGGAGGAGCAGAATCAGGAGGAATTCACGGCCGTCGTCTCCAAGTACGATCAGATCTCGCGATTGGACGACTGGTACACGATGCTGCTCGTTCGGATCAAGCGACAGTGCGGTGAAGCTGAGGGCGATGATTTGAGATAATTATTATATGACTATTTTATTAATATAATAATGATAAATAAAAGTTAAAATGACTATGATGACTGGTTAAGTGATTTGGCCACGACAGCCGTTGTCGTAAAGTTTAAGGGTAAGGGTTATGGTAAAGTTATCGTAAATGGTTATGGTAAACCGAGGGCATGACCATGAACGCTGAATCACTGAATCATTATTCTGAGAAAAATCAATGGCAATGATGACGAAAAGTTTCATGTAATATAGCGAACTTTTGTCAATGATTTTGATTTTCCTTCCTCTTAAGTACTCACCCTTTTCCATTCCATAAATATTCGGCTACATCTGATTTTGGGTTTGTTTCATGTGCTATGTTAAACTATTTACATCGCAGCAGCATAACCAATTTCTTACCATTTTTTTTTATTTCGCACAGATTTTTTATTTCAAGCGATATTCTCTCTACCCAACCAACCCACCCATGTACAGAAATAAAGTGAAGTGATGCGCTTTTGTGATTGATTTGCAAGATAATTACATTATTACAATTAAATTCATGTTTTACTTTGCCCGCGGTCTTTTTTCTTACGATGCGTTTCCAGAATCAAGTTCTTCAAACTTTTTTTATTTTCTTGGAACTCTGTTTCGTTCAAGTATTCAGCTTAGATTAGCTATTCAATCTTATTCGTCTGACCGTAGTTAACTACATGAATGCAATATACCCCGTCCTTTTAGAACTTTCAGATATTGCAAATCGATTCAAGCAAAATTTGTTCATTACACATGATGATTAAATCATAACAGTTTGTAATCGTGAATTGTGTTCAGTATTTTATGCTCTATCTATAGAATATCATATAACTTAGTGTCATTGCAGCCCCAAACCATAGTGATAATTATTTACTAACGGAAAAAATATTTATTTTCAGATAATTTAATATTTTTTTGTGTCAGATTTTTTTATTTCATTGTCACTTGATGTTGTGATAATTCAATTGTTATGACATTTATTGGCAAGGATGTAAATAATTTCTAAAAAAGACTTGAAACATTAGAATTTAGAAACAACCTTTTATGTCTGCATATTTTTTAAACATCCTAACTAATAAGATGTTATGTGTCTATTTTGCCCATAATATAACATAATCTGAGGAACTCTATTCGTGGTGTTCTTATTGTCCGGCGTCTTTGTGCGTGGCTGTTCCCTTATAACTAATATTACCATGTAATTATAATTATTTTCCAGCACCCATGTTATAATTATAGAAAAATTGACTGTGCTAACTTTAAGCTGACTATAATTGCTAATGTTTTTGTTAAAAGTTGTGTATTCAGCCCTGAAGTGGAGCACACAAACGTGCACTATTTGTATTCACATTATATTACACACATATTGTGTCACAACAACTGCAAAATATGTAAAAAAATGCGATATGAAATGATGAATTTTTTCGTCGGGGTGTTGGAATGATCATACATATAGCATGTTATGTCTGTGCCTGTGCAACAAATGATTGAAATTTATAAATATTTCATGTTTTTATAGAATTCGATTCAAAGAAGTGTTGCGTTTTCCCATGTGCAACCAACAGCACAGGCCACTGGCGGACGAGCAAAACCTCCAAAGGGAGGGCAACTTTGTCGAAGAGGGGAGAATTGACAAACATCAGTTTATTAACTCACAGCTAAGGGAACAGATTCAACTTTTTGAAAACGCCAAAGAGGGGGTAATTCCACTTTTCCCACCCGTCTCTTCCGCTGGTGCAGCCAACAGTAATGTAATGCGAGAATGGTAATGCTGCTTGATCCTCAATGAAACCCTCTAGCGGATGAGGAGGGGTATTTTTTTACTAAAGAATGGATAAGGCGATTTTTATCTCCAAATTCAACACGGCTCAATTTTCAGTTCATTTATTCGAAGCTGCCGAAGAAAGGGGAATCGTACTTGACCTCCGATTCGGTCACTGACATACGGAGGCACTAGAAGAGGTGGGAAAAGTGGAATTCCCCCATCTTTGGTGTTTTCAAAAAGTAGAGTTTGTTCCATAAGTTGTAGGTAAAATGGTTTAATTTTCGCCAATTTCCCCCTCTTTGGTGAAATTCCCCTCCCTTTGGAAAAATATCTCGTCCGCCAGTGTACGGAGGCGCGCCCTTTAATCCCTATGGTATTTTTCTTTAGCATGCATCATGTATGAATACTTTCTGTACCGCTTAAAAGGACCAATATTCAGCAAATGAAGTTAAAAGAGTAACACGTTCTCTGGGATTCAGGTAAAATTTCTCAAGTTTTCAAGCATGGAGATCATGTTTTGTTGAATAAGCTGCAATACATTGCTTTAGTCAGTCACTTGAAAGTCTTAAACTATTAAATTTGTCAAAGCAGAAAATATAAAACTTGTCAAGGCAGAAAATATTAAGAATGAAACATTGTTCGATGGGCAAGTTTCTTATTTTGCATCTGGGCGAATACTTCAATTCCCGTGGGTAATACGCCAACGGTGGATACTTTCATGTGATGTGCCCCGGCGGATGCGAAGAGAACGAACCACTGAAATTCCAACCCGTCCAGCTACATAAAAACTGCATTTTTATACTAAAGTTAGGATAAAATAACTTTGAAACTATCTAATGCCGTCTTTTCTGATAAATTTCGCACTTTTGTGTGTTTTTCTTCCCCGCCACTCACTGTTCTGCACATGCAGCTTGTCTAGAATATATTGAACTATTTCTTGCCGAAATCCCAAACTTTTGGGGCTCTGAAAAATGCTATTTAAATGCGTGAAGTTATGATAAATAACTTCGAAACAATCAATTTCCTACTTTACTTGAAGAATTCTCTCATTTCGACGATTCTCCTTTCCGCCACCAACTGTTCTGTACAAGCAGCATGTCTGTATTGATCTATTTCCTGCCTGGTTCAGCTGCGTGTCACGCTGGTCGGGCTTATATAGTAGGGCACATATATTTCGGGTTTCCACATACCAATGCCAGAAACACTTCTTTCATTTCTAAAAGGCCTGTTTGTAGAAGTTTGAGGGCAAAGACTGGGAGTGTCATGATCACAGGGACCACCATAGAAGAGCGAACTTTTTTCATCATGAAAAAATTATGTTGCTAGCGTATGGCAGTGAAGTTTCAAACTTCTGGAAATATTGAAATCACTAGTAGCGGTGTGAAGCTTGTGATACTCTAGCTGTGCCAGTCTCTATGTAGAGAAATAACACTGCTCGGTTATAATTTTTGGTTCCATCATTTTGAAAGTGCACATGGTAATATTGAGCCATAACTTATCTGACCTTTTTGGGTCCAAAATATAAGCAATATGCTGCTCTTTTCGGAAGCTCGAGGGTACTACACATCAGGGTCTCTTTGTCTGTGGCGGCAACTGGGAATTGAAGCTGCCCGTACGGCAGAGGTGTCCGACACGACACCCGACATGTCAGAGATGTATCGATGTGTACATGTACAGTTCAACATTCTGGGCTAGTTCAGTGGTTAAGATGCCGACTTCGCAAACCACACGCCCTGGTTCAAATCCCGAGTTGAGACACAACATGTTCAAAAACCGTGTTGGTGATGCGTGATGCGTTATGATATGGAAAGGTCGTTATACATTTTTTATTGGTTGAGTGGGTATCCAAGTTTGTTATTGTGAAAGGATGAATATTTGAAATGGAATTTGAATCTGAATCAAAATGGTGAGTCGATGGGTAAAACTCTAGCGCCGTTCGTGTGAAGTTTTTAGCTGGATTTTTGGTTGTAGAAACTTCTTCATCATGCTTGTTCAGCTACTACAAAATGCTCCATTCGATCCAATTATAGCTTGTTCAAGGTATCTTGTTATGAAAAAAATGTTTCTATGAACCCGTTACCTTTTCTTCAGTGAACTAAGCCCAACTTTCGTACGTTGCTCAAATGTATTTAAAAATAATTTGTCTCATAAAATTTCAAATGTGCGCCAAAACCAGATTTTTATTCAAACTACGCGCCAAAACCACTTTGAGAAACAAGAAACCCTAGATAGGTTTACATTGTGGTGTGATGGTGTGTTTTTCGTTAATTCAATGGCGATCGATCTCCGCACTATTTTTGAAGCAAATATAAACTAAGGTTTCTATTTTAACAAAACAGAATCTCAATTGTCGATTCCTGTCTAAACGATCCGATTTTTTTTTCATATTCATTTTCATATTTTACTAGAATCAAATACGTACAATTTTGTGTTTCATTTTTTATGTTTGTGCAACTGGACGTTATTGGTTCACACATTAAACGGTCATAGTAAATAAATAAATGGATCGTTCTGGTAAATTGGATACGAAAGAAGAAACAATGCACTGCGGTTGTAAGTGAATACGGATTGAACTTCGGTAAAGAAAAAAAACAACCATTTGTTTCAAAATTTTTGGTGTCTAAAATTTAGTAGACAACTGTAACTTCATTCAACATTGAACAAATCCGGTTATAAATATTCAGTGAATCAAACGAGCAGTCAATCATTCAATAAATGAACAAACCAATGAGTAAACCAGTAAGTAAAGTAAAGCAAATAATCAATCAGTTAGTGAATAAAACCAGTCAGGTAGTTCAACAATAGTTCAACCCATTGAGTTAACCAATCACAAACTAGTCATTGAAGTAATTACAAAAACTCAGATTAAACAAAATCATTCTGTCACTCAATCGATCAATCAATCAATGGCATGTTCATTCATCAGATTCAGTGCCAGATCGAATATATTCAACGGTTTCACGCTATAAGTCACGTCTTTTCCGATCAACCAGTCTTGACTGGATTTCGACTTTCGGTAACTGGCCAGAAAACTGTCGATTATCTCCTTGCGAGTCTGAAATAAAAAGTTATACACTCACTCACTTACTCACTCACTCACTCACTCACTCACCCCCTCACTCATACTCACTCACTCACTCACTCACTCACTCACTCACTCACTCACTCACTCACTCACTCACTCACTCACTCACTCACTCACTCACTCACTCACTCACTCACTCACTCACTCACTCACTCACTCACTCACTCAC
>CAXIWR010000603.1:0-10000 GCA_964036265.1 Daptonema setosum | reverse complement strand
GTATGAGATGAATGACAAGATACCTTGAACAAGCTATATGTGGTTCGAATTCGAGCATCCGGTAGTAGCTGAATAAGCATGATGAAGTGTTAACAACCAGAAATCTAGCTTGAAATTTCAGACGAACGGCGCTAGAGTTTTACTCATCAACTCATCATTTTTATTTAGATTCAAATTTCATTCATACTCATGCTTTCACGATAACAAACTTGAAACTTGGAACAGACTCATCCAATAAAAAATTTAATAACGATCGTTCTGTTTCACACAACGCATCACCAACATGATGTGTCTCAACTCGGGATTTGAACATAGTGTGTCCCAAATCGGGATTTGAACATGATGTGTCGTAACTCGGGATTTGAACATGTTGTGTCTCAACTCGGGATTCGAACCAGGACGTGCGGTTTGCAAAGTCGGCACCTTAGCCACTGAACTTGCCCAGAATGTTGTACTGTACATGTACACATCGATACATCTCTGACATGTCGGGTGTCGGGCACCTCTGCCGTAAGGGCAGCTTCAATTCCCAGTTGTCGCCAAAAACAAAGAGATCCTGATGTGTAGTACCCTCGAGCTTCCGAAAAGAGCAGCATATTGCTTATATTTTGGACCCAAAAAGGTCAGATAAGTTATGGCTCTATATTACCATGTGCACTTTCAAATTGATGGAACCAAAAATTATAACCAAACAGTTATTTCTCTACATAGAGTACAGCTAGACTTACAGACTTACATACAGGGATCTCAATATTTCTGGTTTGAAACTTCACTGCTATATGCTAGCTGACGAGAAGGGGTGGGAAAAGTGGAATTCCCCCTCTTCTTCGTTTTCAAACATCAGAATTTGTCCCCTAAGGTTTGAATAAAATGGCCTGAAATCTGCTTATTCCCCTCCCTTTTGAGGTTTGGCTCGTCCGCCAATGCTTACTTACTAGTCATTTCAATTTATGACGAAGTCTAGTCCAACCAAGAAATGGAAAAATCACAATATTTCCGGTAGTTTGAAACTTCACTGCTAATCTATATTCGGTACATGGCACTGTTTCTGAATCCCAAGACAATCTTACTGAACAAACAAACAAAATTCCTACTCAAACAGAATTCCACCCCTCCCTTCCCCCCCAAAAAAATTCGCCGTTCAAATATCAATAGGGTAGTCCCTGATCATGTCACCACTCTCCCGGTCCCATGTTCAGAAGTTTCCACAAACGGGCCTTAGAAAATAAGGAGGTCTCTCCCATTGGTAGCCCGAAATAAATGTGCCCTATATAAACCGGGACAGAACGACACAATACTTTCTCTTGACGTTGCAACATAAATTTTTCACGGTGAAAAAAAATTCGCTTTTCTATGGTCCCTGTGATCATGACACTCCCACTGTTTGCCCTCAAGTTTCAGAAACAGCCCTTTAAGAAATAAAAGAAGTGTCTCTGGCATTGGTATGTGGAAACCCGAAATATATGTGCCCTACTATATAAGCCCGGCCAGCATGACACACAGCTGAACCAGGCAGGAAATAGATCAATACAGACATGCTGCTTGTACAGAAAAGCTAGTGGCGGACGAGAAAGAGTTGGGGAAAGTGGGATTTTTCCCTCTTTGGCGTTTTCAAAAACTGTAGTTTATACCTCAAGGTGGAGTTAAAATGACCTCCAAACTGCTTATTCCCCCTCTTTGACTAAATTACTCTCCTTTTGAAGGATTAGCTCGTCCGCAAGTGTGCAGAACAGTTAGTGGCGGAAAAGAAAATTGTTCAAATGTGAGAATTTCCCGAGAAAACAGGGAATCAGCTGTTTCGAAGTGATTTCATTATCATTACAGGAACAGAAGATCGCAGGTTTTATCTAGCCGAAAAGGTTGGATTTCAATGGTTTATTCTCTTTGCATCCGCCGGGGCACATCGCATGAAAGTATCCACCATTGGCGTATTACCCACGGGAATTGAAGTATTCACCCAGATACTTAAAGATGCAGAATAAGAAACTTGCCCCTCATGAAATGTTTTAATCTCAAAATTATTTGCTTTGGCAAACTTAATAGTCTATGACTTACTACAAGTGACTGACAAAGGCAGTGTCTCCCACTCAATTCCATTCAAAATAATCATGATTTCAATGCCCCAAACCAATGTCCAAACTCACGCAAAACAACCAGAGAACGTGTTACTCTTTCAACTTCATCCTCTAAATATATTCGTACATTTAAGCGGTACAGAAAGTACACATATCAGATGCATGCTAAGGAAAAATACCACCACAGGGATTAAACGTCGCGCCTCCGTTCACTGGCGGACGAGCCATTTTTTCAAAGGGAGGGGAATTTGGCCAAAGAGGGGAAATGGCGAAAGTTAAGCCATTTTACCTACACGTTAAGAAAACAAACTCTACTTTTTGAAAACGCCAAAGAGGGTGGAATTCCACTTTTTCCACCCCTTCTCGTCCGGTAGTGCCTCCGTATGTCAGCCACCGAATCGGAGGTCAAGTACGGTTCCCCTTTCTTCGGCAGCTTCGAATAGTGAAACTGAAAATTGTGCCGTATGGGATATGGAGATAAAAATTGCCTTATTCATTCTTAAGTAAAAAATACCTCTTCTCATCCGCTAGAGGGTTTCATTGAGCATCAAGCAGCATTACCATTCTCGCATTACACTACTTTTGGCTGCACAAGGAGAACCACTAGCGGACGACAAGGGGAGGGAAAAGTGAAATTCCCCCCTGTTTGGCGTTTTCAAAAAGTTGAAATTGATCTCTAAGGTGTAGGTAAATTGACATGAAAACTGCCAATTCTCCCCTCTTCGACAAAGTTCCCTCCCTTTGGAGGTTTTGCTCGTCCGCCAGTGGCCAGTGCTGTTGGTTGCACATGGGAAAACGCAACACTTCTTTGGAACGTATTCAATAAAAACATGAAATATTTATCAATTTCAATTATTTATGTTACACAGGCACAAACATAACTTGCTATATGTATGATCATTCCAACACCCCGACGAAAAAATTCATCATTTCATATCGCATTTTTTACATATTTTGCAGTTGTTGTGACACAATATGTGTGTAATATAATGTGAGTACAAATAGTGCGCGTTAGTGTGCTCCACTTCAAAGCTGAATACATTATGATTCACAAAAAAATTAGCAATTATAGTCAGCTAAAGTTAGCACAGTAAATTTTTCTATAACTTTAACATGGGTGCTGGAAAATAGTTATAATTACATGGTAATATTAGTTATAAGGGAACATAGCCACGCACAAAGACGCCGGACAATATGAACACCACGAATAGTTCTTCAGTTTGTTATATTATGGGCAAAATTGACACATAACATCTTATTAGTTAGGATGTTTAAAAATAGGCAGACATAAAATGATTATTTCTAATTTTTCAAGTCTTTTTTTGGAATTTTTTACATTCTTGCCAATAAATGTCATAACAATCAAAGTTATCACAACATCAAGTGAGAGTGACGATGAAATGAGAAAATCTGACACAGAAAATATGAAATTATCTGGCAATAAAGATTTTTCCGTTAGTAAATAATTATCACTATGGTTTGGGGCTGCAATGACACTAACTTATATATTCTATAGAATATAGTATAAAAGACTGAACACAATTCACGATTACAAACTGTTATGATTCAATCATGTGTAATTAACAAATTTTGCTTGAATCGATTTGCAATATCTGAAAGTTCTTAAAATTAGGACGGGGTATATTGCATTCGTGTAGTTAACCACGGTCAGACGAATATGATTAAATAGCTAATCTAAGCGGAATACTTGACGAAACAGAGTTACAAGACGATTGAAAAAGTATTTGGAACTTGATTCTGAAAACGCATCGTAAGAAAAAAGACCGCGGGCAAAGTAAAACATGAATTTAATTGTAATTATGTAATTATCTTGCAAATCAATCACAAAAAGCGCATCACTTCACTTTAACTTCTGTACATATGTGGGTGGGTTGGGTAGAGAGAATATCGCTGGAGACTAAAAATCGGTGCGAAATAAATTAAATTAAAAAAACTAAATTCTGAAAACTTGATAAGAAAATATTTATGCTGCTGCGATGTAAATTAGCATAGCACGTGTAAGAAACCCAAAATTTTATGGAGCCGAATATTTATGGAATGGAAAAGAATTGAGTACTTAGGAGTAAGGGAAATCAAAATCAATGACAAAAGTTCGCAACATTACATGAAACTTTTCGTCATCATTGCCATCGACTTTTCTCAAAAAAATGATTCAGTGATTCAGCGTTCATGGTCATGCCATCAGTGTACCATAACCTATACGATAACTTTGTCTGATAACACCAGTCGACTCCTTCAAGAAGGAGAAAATAGCAAAAGGCATCACCAGAAAGAAGAAGGAATCAGTCGGAGAGAAAGATAAGGTTCTTTGAATTTTTGTATCTTTTTGTACTGTCAGTCACTTTGTATTTTTATTTACCATAACCTTAACTTTTACGATAACGGCTGGTCGGGGCCAAATCACTCAACCAGTCATCATAGTCATTTTAACTTTTATATATCATTATTATAATAATATAAATGATTAAAATAATTTTTTAATAAATATGATAATTATCTCAAATCATCGCCCTCGGCTTCACCGCACTGCCGTTTAATCCGAACGAGCAGCATCGTGTACCAGTCGTCCAATCGCGAGATCTGATCGTACTTGGAGACGACCGCCGTGAACTCCTCCTGATTCTGCTCCTCCAGACACAGGATCAGGTCCTGCAATGAAGAGTGACTGATTGCATGGATGATTGATTGACTGACTGCATGAATGACTGACTGGTTGAGGTTGACTGACTGCATGGATGATTGACTGAGTGACTGATTGCATGAACGGCTGACTGACTGATTGCATGAATGGCTGACTGACTGACAGACTGCATGAACGACCGACTGGTTGACTGACAGCATGAATGTCAGACTGAATGACTGGCTGCATGAATAACAGACTGGATGACTGATTGAATGAACGGCTGACTGATTGACTGACTCCAGAAATGACTGACTGAATGACGATAAAACTGCTATTTGATTGAACTAGCTGACCAGATAAAAATGAGAAATGCGATTCTGTTATTTTTAACTTCAATGAGGGTCGACTTCCACCGAGATGAGTTGATTAATTTGGAATTGATAAATTTTTGTAATGTAAAAAATGCCCACCTTGATGAGTTTGCACTCGCGGCTATCAGCGAATTGTGGATGCAAATCCATGTATTTCTTGAGGGCGTGCTGTGTGTCGATCAGATCGCGGCACAGATGGCAGAGCAGGGCGCGGAAGAAGTAGTCCTTGGCCGAGTACTTGAGCAGCGAGTTGTCGGCGTTGCTCGAGCCGATCTAAAGTAGGGAGTGAGTGAGTGGGTGATTGAATGAGTGGACCAAGTGAGTGAGTGCGGCAGTGAGTGAATGAGTGAGTGAGTGAGTGAGTGAGTGAGTGAGTGAGTGAGTGAGTGAGTGAGTGAGCGAGTGGGTGGGTGAGTACGGCAGTGAGTGGGTGAGTACGGCAGTGAGTGAGTGAGTGAGTGAGTTGGTGAGTGGGTGGACTAAATGAAGTGAGTGCGGCAGTGAGTAAGTAAGTCAGTGCGTGCGTAAGTGAGTTAGAGGGTGATTGGACTAAGTGAGTGGGGAGTGAAATGAATGAGGGAAGAAGTAATCATTGGCCGAGTACTTGAATTAATTACTAATTAGAGAAGTAAACGATTTTGTCAAAGGGATTTAGAGAACGTGTGATAAATGTGAATGTGTATTAAAAAAACATTGAAAAAGTTGAATAGGCAATTTGAAAAAAAATTATAAATAAAATATGATTTTAAATCAAGACCACCAACCTCCTCATAAATTTCGATCGCCTTGTCGTACTGTTCCTGTTTGGCGGCGAATTCGGCCACTTTCAGGTAGCACTTGTTGGCTGACGACTTCGACTCTTCGCCCTTGTAATAATCACCCGCCTTCTGGTAATGGTTGATGGCCTGAAAATTAAACATGTGTTATAGAAATCTATTCAGTTTCAGTTTCAGTTTCATTGGGTTGACTCGTATATAATCGGTCTTACAAATTACGAATTACAAATTACTTTGAATAATCAATAAAGAAATGTAATGAATGTAAGTGAGACGTAATTAATAAAAATTAAAATATAAAGTGAGAGTAACGACCAGACATATACGGAACTTGTCCTGATGGACATATCGAAAACCGGAGGGGTTTAAGGAGAGGAATAACAACGGGTTCGAATAAACGAATACATCTTTCGTTACTGTAATACAAAAACAAATCAAATCAGAGTATATATCGGAAAATAAAAAGCCACCGCAAGAACAAAAATCTAAAGTTGATAGATTGATATGTAACAAAATATAAATTATTTATTATCAAAGCCTTCTACTCATTTCAATTTAAGATAAACATGTG
This sequence comes from Daptonema setosum, assembly GCA_964036265.1. Classification (NCBI taxonomy): domain Eukaryota; kingdom Metazoa; phylum Nematoda; class Chromadorea; order Monhysterida; family Xyalidae; genus Daptonema; species Daptonema setosum. The sequence goes on along the minus strand of CAXIWR010000603.1, from coordinate 3,563 downwards.
GCATAAAGTATTACAGACTAACATTTTTCGATTTTTTCTATGCAAAAATGGTGATCGTATGGTGAATACCTGACACTGACATGCTGAATACTTGCTACGGTGGTATGATAACTGAGCTCAGCGCATTATGGGTGTTTCATCCGAGTTTGATGTATCGAATCATTAATCGAAGACACGGGGAAGAGCGAAAAAGTGGAATTCCCCCTTTTTTGACAAATTCGAAAGGTTTATATTGCAATTTTGCATTATATAATACAAAATAAAGTCATAAAAATCTAGCCTGCGTCAAATCAGCCCCATCAGCCTCGTACATCTCGGCGATGGTGGTGTGGTGTTTGGCGGCCATCGTGAAACGACCCTGCAGCAAATAAAAAAATACATATATTAGGATCATTAAACATCACAAACAAACGTGGGAAATGTTTGCTGAAATTATGAAACGTTTCACTAAATTGAATCAAGCCGAGAGAATAAAAATTTTCAGCAACTCAAGGAATACTGAAAATCTAACCATGTCAGTGTAAATATCACATGCTTTGCCCATACAGTCCACAGCCGCTTGAATGTTGTTCTTCCTGTAATGATAAACACGATGGTTAAATAATAACCAATGAAATAAAAATAGATGTTTCGGTCCTAACCTAACAATCATTTTCCACATCAATAGATTTGAAATCCAATCCAATGATTGATCATTTTAAATAAATCCATCGACCTGCGACAAAATGAGGAACAAACTCTACTTTTTGAAACCGCCAAAGAGCGGGGAATTCCACTTTTTGGTTTTCCCGCTAGTGGTTCAACCATACCCAAAAATTATATACTGGAGTGAACGTCGTTGAAGAAAGTAGATTTCTGGCTCACCTGAAACAATTTGCCGCATCCACATAATTGGTGGCAGCTTCGTGTTTGGCTTCGCCTCTCTTCAACGCCATTTCGGCGGCCTGCAACCGAATGCAACGATCATAACATTGAAAATGGTAACAAGAACAACCACAACGACCGCAACATCAGCAAAAACCACATTAACAACAACAACAACGTAACAACAACAGCAACAACAACATTAACAACAACAACAACAACAACAAAGACAGCAACAAAGAACAACTACAACAATAACAACAATAACAACAACAACGACGACAACTGCAACAACAACAACAACAACAACAACATACCTTAACGAAAGACCCGCCGGCTTCATTCCACTTTTTGGCCATTTTGAACAGATTGGCCGATTTGATGTAGAGCTCAGCGGCGTCATCTTTGCCACTGAAGCAGTCAGGGTGAGTGAGTGAATAAGATGAGCGAATGAGTGAGTTAGTAAGATAGTGAATGAGTGGGTGAGTCATGAGTGACGAGTGAGTGAGTGAGTCAATACAATTATTAAATGGTAGATGAATAGTTGTAGTATATGTTGAAACTGTTATGGTATACTCATTAGGGGATCGACTGAATTGATTAATTCGAATCTGTTCTGTTAGTACTTGCGAAATTACAATTTCTAAATCAATAATAACAATCAGTTTGGTAATTTTTCTGTTGATTTAGTAGTTAATTATTTTTAGTTACACTGCATCTACTCATATACCCGGATGAACAAACCCACCTGTCGCCAAAAAGTCTGAAAGTCATACAAATTCTGCAATTACATGAAACAATCTTCATTTTACACTGTTTATTTTACTCTGACACCACAAGTAAAACCATCACCAGAACCAAAATAAGAACACCGAACCAAAACCATCTGAACTAATACCGTAAGAATCTTCATTCTCAGGTCACTACGAAAACTACCATTTTGATATAGTATTCATGTGCTTTATTGGCTTCAGTAAGTAATAAAAAAAGTCCGAGTAAAAAAGAAGGTTTTGCGATAAAAAAATAGAATCAGTACACCACTGGCGGGCAAGCCGAAACTCCGAAAGGAGGGAAATTCCGTCAAAGAAAGTGAAATTGGCAGTTTTCAGACAATTTTACATTGATAACCCTCCTAGGGAACAAATGAAAGCTTTTGAAACCCCTAAAGGGGGAATTCCACTTTTCCTCCCCTTTTCGTCCGCTAGTGAACAGCACCAACCCGCCCATCAAACTGCTGAAGAAGCCACCGCCGCCGCCGGCTTTCTTCTCAGCATCGGCGTAAAGTTTCCGCGCCTTTTCTTCGTCACTCATGGTTGAATATTAAATGTTTGTCTTGATGATTTGAGCAGATATCTCTAAAACATAACGGATACATGACACTGTCTTTTTAATTCACAATGAACTTTGTAAATAGATTGGGATCATACAAAACTTGAATAAAGAATAGTAGTACTACTATGAAGATAAAACAAAAACAATGATGTTGTTGGTGTTGGGCAGCAAACTTAGATAATTGATCGTGTAATATGACTCAGTGAGCGAGTAATTGAAACTTGAGAGTATGTGATTGAGTGACTGACTGAGTGAGTGAGTGACCCAGTGAGTAAGTGAGTGAGTAAATGAGTGAGTGAGTGAGTGTGAGTGAGTGAGTGAGTGAGTGAGTGAGTGAGTGAGTGAGTGAGTGAGTGAGTGAGTGAGTGAGTGAGTGAGAGTGACTGACTTGTTAGTGAATGCGTGAGTGAAGTGTGACTGACTGACTTTGAGTAAGTGACAGACTGACTCGGTGAGTGACTGAATGACTTAGTGAGTGAGTGAGTGAGTGAGTGACAGACTGACTGACTTAGATAGTAAGTGAGTGAATGAGTGAGTGAGTGAGTGAGTGAGTGAGTGAGTGAGTGAGTGAGTGAGTGAGTGAGTGAGTGAGTGAGTGAGTGAGTGAGTGAGTGAGTGAGTGAGTGAGTGAGTGAGTGAGTGAGTGAGTGAGTGAGTGAGTGAGTGAGTGAATGAGTGAATGTGTGAGTGAGTGAGTGAATCAGGTATTTCAGTCGGTCTGTCGCCGTTTGTTTGGCAGCCCTAATGAAACTCGAAGGCATTCCACTTTCTGAGGCTTTCGAACAGGTTTGGAACACTCATTCATTCACTCACTCACTCACTCACTCACTTGTTGACTCACTCACTCACTCACTCACTCACTCACTCACTCACTCACTCACTCATTCACTCACTCACTCATTCATTCACTCACTCACTCATTCACTCACTCACTCATTCACTCACTCACTCATTCACTCACTAACTCACTCACTCACTCACTCACTCACTCACTCACTCACTCACTCACTCACTCACTCACTCACTCACTCACTCACTCACTCACTCACTCACTCACTCATTCAGGTGCGAGATAAGCGTCCTTCACTGAATCCCAATGACGGTTTCTGGTGGCAACTGATTGACTATGAAATCAAACTCTTCGAAAACTCATCGATCGAAGTTCACGATCAGAAAGTAGCTGTGAAAAATGATGCCAAACAGAAAGTATTATAATATGTATGCTGAAAATAAAACTCGTTTTTTTATTCGTACGATTTTGAAATACTTTTGCATATCATATTTGACATATATGAAGTGTCAGTCAACTTTCGTGTCAAAACGTGATAAACTGACTAACATACGAGTTGGCACGGCAACCGAATAAG
>CAXIWR010000602.1:12500-22675 GCA_964036265.1 Daptonema setosum | reverse complement strand
TTGATTGCCGTCTACATACGACTGGCGTATCTCATCCAACTGCTCAATGCAGTACTGATGTTTATCCCCAAGCAAGTCAGCCTCCATCAACTGCATGACTCGCTTGGAATCAATATTGGTTGAATGGTTCATTGAATCCTTCACGATTATAGAATTTCGCCGACTGGTCGGACAGCTCATGCTCGCTTGGTCCTCACAGGATGGATGTAAAACCGGCAATTTGGAGTTGGAGTGAATTTTTCTTATTGAAATGGAAAATCTGAAAATATATGAAATGTGAGAACATGATGATTTTTTTGATGCAGAAAATATAATTTATTGAAAATTTCGAATCAATATAGAGTGAATGATTCATTGAATCTTTCACTATTATAGAAGTTTGCCGACTCGTGAGACAACTGATTGGACGGATTCTCTCACCACTCATACATGCCTTGTATCATGGACATTTTGAGTGGTTGGAATTGTTATTATTGAAATGGTGATTCTGAAATATTTAAATAAAATAAATTTTCGGAATTCATATTGAGTTAATGAATCATTGAATCCTTCACGATTATAGAGTTTCGCCGACTTGTGGGACCGACTCTATCACCGTTATACTCGCCTCGTCTTCACAGTGACGTAGCACGGGCATTTTGGGTGGTTGGAATTGTTATTATGGAAATAGAAGTGGGAATTCCGTTTTTCCCTCCCCTTCTCGTCCGCTAGTGCATGTAGTAAATACGAAATTGAGAGCCACTGTGCAACTGCTCATACAGTTGGCTGACAAGCTTATGTTCCAAAGGGAGGGGAATTGCGTCAAAGAGCTGGGAATTGGTAGAATTCAGGACATTTTACCTACACCTTAGGGAACAACTTTAGTTTTTCGAAAACTGCCAAAAAGGGGGGAATTTCCCTTTTCCCACCCGTTTTCATTTGCTAGTGGTTGCATGTATTCATCGCAATTTTGTTTTTGTGCTCACATGTATCAAGTCAGCTACATATTTTACCAATAAAGCATTGATGATAGGTGATGTAAGGTGATATTTAGGCAGGTGAGTTTTTTTGGCACGTAATTATGTCGGAAAGCACGTATTTTTTGTTAAAAAATAGTTAAGTTGTCTTAGTATGCATGTCTTCGAAATGCATTTCTGGAGGGGAGAATTGGTGAAAAAAGTTCCGAAAAGGTTGAAAATGGGAAGGTTCAACCACTTGTGGACGAGTAGGGGTTGGAAAAGTGGAATCCTCCCCTCTTTGGCGTTTTGAAAAAGGTGAATTTGTTCTCTAAGGTGTAGGTAAAAGGACCTAAAAACTCCCATTTCCACTCTCTCTGGGGAAATTTCCCTCCCTTTGGAGGCTCGTCAGCCAGTGAATATAACTATCTGGGGATAGTAGATGAACGAATAGTAAACGAACAAACAATTATTGCATTGTTTAAGCTTGCACAAATAAAGCTAAGCGTTCCGAAAACCTGAGACCCGAGAAGCGTGTCCATAAATAAAAAAACGCCTACAAACAAAGTTTTCTAGTCTGGTATGTAGTAAAAATAGTACAGTAAACGTGAATGCCTAAGACAGATACTTATCTAAGATCACACCGTTAAAAACATCATCAATAAATATGTAACATTACAAATTACATACTTAGCTAATCATTTTATATGCAATTCTTAAGCAAACTACTAAATAAATCTTAGTCAGTTAGTTAGTTAGTTAGTTAGTTAGTTAGTTAGTTAGTTAGTTAGTTAGTTAGTTAGTTAGTTAGTTAGTTAGTTTATCTCGATCCAGGATGGACGGATGTTGTCAACCGAACCAAATCGTAACGCAAACTTGGCGTTTTAAAATCTGGGACCATAGCGTGTCTATAAATATATGATAAAAAAACACCTACAAACAAAGTTATATCGTCCGGGCGGTGGTAAAAATTTATAGTTGTGGGTTGAAGTTTCGGTGACAAACGATAAAGTTTGTTGTAGTTGTAAAGCGTGTTCACGTACATGAAGAGGAGAGAAAAGTAGAACTCCCCTCTCTTTGGCATTAAAAATATAGAGTTTGTTCTTTAAGGTGAAGGTAAAATGGCCTGCAAACTGCCAGTTCCCCCTCTTTGGAAAAATTCCCCTCCCTTTGGGAGTTTCGCTCGTCCGCCAGTGCGTGTGATAAATGTTTCTTTTGTAATGAAATTTAGGTGACAAACGATACAGTTTGTTGTATAATTTGGTCAGGATTTCTTGTTATCAAAAATTAATTTTGCGGGTCGGTTTAGCATGTATGCAATGAACTATGCGCAAGTTTCGGATGTTGTCTAAATGTTATGTAAAAAGTATTAATTTTTTTTAAATTTGAATTCAAACTGTGCCCCAAAAAGTTTTTGACTAACAAGAAACCCAGGATAGGCTATAGTTGTAAAGCGTGTTCACGAGTAATAAAGGTTTTTTTGTCTTACAATTTAGATGACAACCCATAAAATTTGTTGAATCATAGTAAAGTTTGTAGTCCATAGTCTATGGGGTTTCAGTACGCAAGTTTACGGAGAACACACCCCGTTTTTTATGTACTTGTGAAATGCCAGGAAGTTCCTTTCGCATAACGAATTTTTCGAGAAACTTTTTATTGGTTGTCGAACAATGAAATAAAATTCAAAACACTTTTTTCCGTTATAACTTTTATAATAAATAAGGTTGTCTGTACGTAAAGTCTGGTCACAGTTTCTCGTTACTACAAATTTTTTTACCATAATCCTTTTCAATTCAAATTCAAATTTCGTCGTGCGTTTAAAAACTTGCTCGAAATTTTGAACTTTTCAGACTACATTTGTATAATATATTATTAACATACCCAACTTATCAATCATTCAGTATAAGATTTTCAAGAAAATAATTAGTAACAAGATACCCTGACCAAGCTATACTGTTCATACGCACCACTTTTCTGTTTACGGGGAAATTGGTGGAATTTTCCTGTTATTGGTCATGTAATGTATTCATCATTATCATTACATATCTAGTTTGGTAAGAAAAATATTATAGACCTTGACGCAAATACAACTAAAATCATATGGAGTTTCCTACATCTGAGTTGGGCTTGCTATACTATTTCTCACAACTTACATATTTTTATGAAACCATTACTATATTGCAATGAAGTACGCGCGACCTTCGTGACTTCATGCGAAGAACATTTTATGGCAAATACGAACACGCTAGAAAAACAGATTTGAATTCAAACTGCGCGCCAAAAAAATCAGAGTAACAGGAAACCGTGAATTGGCTATATGAATACCGTATGTACTTGAAATACATCAGAAATATTTCCGTTCTTCATTGTCATACCAGCAGGAAGACGGAAACCAACTTATGATAATTTTTTAAAAAATTTGAACGCGCGCAAAATTAATTTTGAGTAGGGCGTCAGGAACTTTTCTGAGCAACAATAACTCTTTAATGAGCTATACGAACAATCTACATTCATTTTTTTACTTAGACTTCCTCATTAACTGAAGATTGACGAGTCTGCCAACTGACGTTGAGTCTTCTGTTCTTCAACGCCGTACCAGGATGACCAGACCACCCACTGGCTGACGAGGGAATATTCCCAAAGAGGGGGGAATTGGCAAAGAAGTTGGGCATTTTACCTACACCTTAGGGATTAAATTCGACCTTTTAAAATTGCCAAAGAGGGGGAATTCCACTTTTCCCACCCCTTCTCGTCCGCCAGTGACCAGGAAGACCACCCAATCACTCTTCATCTTTCTGACGAGCTAAACTTTGGAAGTTCTGATCACAGTTTTCCTCTGACTTTGCCCACAGGGCCTTTCAGAGTCGAAATTAAATCAAGCAAGAAAACAGAAGGAAAAAAATATGAAACAGTTTGTAAAACTTTTGAAGTTTCCGAATTTCGTTCCTGAAAAAAATCGTTGGTAAAATGATTTTTACAAATTTTTTACCTCGTGTTTTTCCTTTCCTTTTTAAAAGTACTGGTACGATGGCTGACACGATAGACATTTCACTGATAATAGATGATACAGTATATGTATGCTGGAACGCGTTTCTCTGTTGTCGGACACTGCCTACATTTCACGTATTGATGAAAGAGAAAGAATGACCAATTCTGTCTTATTCTAGAACAATTTCTTCCGTTGTTGAACACGGCGTAAAGTCCATGAAATGATAAAAGAAAATTTTATTCCATGTCAAACCGCCTGAAACAGTTTTATTCTGACTGACGATGTCTGCAAGGCATGGAATGAGGTACGGAAGAAATAATGCAATTCAAATCTTTGTTTACTAAAAAAGTTCATGCTACCGGAAACACGGAAGTTTTTGCATTTGCTGTATTAGTGACAACTTGTGTAACGATATTTATTGACGGACTCGAAACTTTCCACTGATAAAGGATGAAATACAGTTCGTACCAGGACTTCTAGTTTTTTTATTGACGATTTGACACGTACCCGAAGAGTTGGGTAACAAATTTCACTGCAAAACAATTTTTGGTAAATTTGAAAAAAACAAACTAAGACAGTTTTGATAAATAACTAGAACTATCATTTTGAGATAACTAAAGTTTTTTCGTGAAGTTTTTTTCTCAGTCCTGCATACAAGCCAAATTTCAGTGCAAACACATATGTAATATTTGGTGAGAAAATCGAGTTAGTCAAAAAATCAAGTTAGTCAGAAAATCAAGTTAGTCAGAAAATTAAGTTAGTCAGAAAATCAAGTTAGTCAGAGAATCAAGTCAGAAAATCAAAGTTGATTCAAAAACCACGAGTAACAAAATGCCAAGAAACCTGGACCGGGCTACAATAAGGAAACTCTTCTGGAGCAAAAAACACTTTTCACCGAAACAGTAGCGAACGAGGACGATGAGTAGAGGGAAAAGTGGAATTCCCACTCTTTGGTGGTTTCAAAAACTATAGTTTGTTCCTTAATGTGTAGGTAAAATGACCTAATTTCTCTGAATTCCCCCTCTTTGGATATTTTCCCCAACCTTTGGAGATTCGGCTCGGTTTGGAACCCAATCTGAACCACTGGCGGACGAGCTAATCATCCAAAGGAAGGGGATTTTTCCCAAAGAGGGGGAGGAATCGGCCGTTTTGCGGGCATTTTACCTACACATTAGGGAACAAATTCAACTTTTTGAAAACGCCAAAGAGGCAGGAATTCCACTTTTCCCACCCTTTCTCGTCTGCTAGTGATCTGAACCCGGAATGACATCTCGCCTGGAGTGAAGTGGTACCACCCATTAGCGGACGAGCTGAATTCCCAAAGGGAGGGGAATTTTCAATAAGAGGAGGGAATCGGCAGTTTTCAGACCATTTTATCTCTACCTTAGGGAACAAATTCAACTTTTTGAATACGCCAAATAGGGGGGAATTCCACTTTTCCCATCCCTTCTCGTCCGCTAGTGAAGTGGTACCACCTCAACCGGGGACGTTTTATGGCACAAAAAATGCCATACTTCAAAGTCCGAAATGTTGGGCGTTTCACATTTCGAGAAATTCTTTACCTGAAGTTAGAATTTTATCAGCTTAGTAGACGAGCTTGTTTCAATTTAGAACTTTGTCACCACAACGGAAATCGGAAATTTTTCCGGCTCATACGAGATAGGGTAATATGTAAGAACATTTTTTAACAAAATAAGTAATACAAAGAATAGCACTGAAATATAAAGCAAAATTAAATAATAATAATATTGAAACCTGCGAGAACCCATGGCACTGACAGAACCATATTCTCAAGTCCAGAACCGAATTCTTAAGGAATGAATTTTCTGTGCCATGTTTTAAAATTTTTTAGAACCAGATTCTCAAATCCAGAACCGGATTCTTGAGTAAGGAATTTCCTGTGCCACGTTTTGGATTTTCTTATAACCAATTACGAGGCCTATACAGTATGTTGACATGCTATTACACAATGTCATGACATTGCATATGTACCACCTGCAGACTGCAATATTATATACATTGTGCTTCTATACCAATAGCGAATGGGAAGGGAAGGAAAAATTAAAATTCACTTTTTGAACCCCCTCTCTTAAGGGGGTTCAAAAAGTGAAATTTCTTTTTCAAGGTGTACATAAAAAGGTCTAATTTCAGCCAATTTCCCTCTCTTTGGGAAAATTTCTCTCCCTTTGGAGAATTGGCCCGTCCGCCAGTGTGTTATACCAATAGCGGACCAAAAGGGAAGGGAAAATTGGAATTCCCCTTTATTAAGCGGTTTTAAAAAGTGACGTTTCTTTCTCAAGGTGTACATAAAATGGTCTTAATTCTGTTAATTCCCCCTTCTTTGGGAATATTTCTCTCCCTTTGGTTTTGGAGAATTAGCCCGTCCGCTAGTGCGCTATACTGGCAGGAAGCAGTTGTCATGGTAAATATAGTGGTCACTACCATTTCACTAGGGGTCCCTACCAAAATCCCTAAAAGCCAAAATACCTAACTGGACAAAATCCAACACATGCCCAAAATCCAAAACGGGACGCCCATAATATATAAAAAGTCCAAAATACCTAAAAATTTGGATTTTGAACGTCCATAATCCAACAACAAATGTAATACCCCTCCTCAGAGTACCCACCTCTTTGATATGGTTATGTCATATTGCAGTCAGTCACTGTTCTTTTATGCGTTATTAACCGAGATGTAATGGACATTTTCATTGGTCCGCCTTCACTGCTGTAATTAGCGCAATGAATGATGAAATGTGAAAGAAAATATTTTGTAATAATAACCATAAGACCGGTAAATTTGAAGATGACGGTGAGTGAGTGAGTGAGTGAGTGAGTGAGTGAGTGAGTGAGTGAGTGAGTGAGTGAGTGAGTGAGTGAGTCAGTGGGTAAGTGAGTGAGTGAGTGAGTGAGTGAGTGAGTGAGTGAGTGAGTGAGTGAGTGAGTGAGTGAGTGAGTGAGTGAGTGAGTGAGTGAGTGAGTGAGTGAGTGAGTGAGTGAGTGAGTGAGTGAGTGAGTGAGTGAGTGAGTGAGTGAGTGAGTGAGTGAGTGAGTGAGTGAGTGAGTGAGTGAGTGAGTGAGTCAGTGGGTAAGTGAGTGAGTGAGTGAGTGAGTGAGTGAGTGAGTGAGTGAGTGAATGAGTGAGTGAGTGAGTGGGTGAGTGAGTAAGTAAGTGAGAGAGTAAGTAAGTGAGTGAGTGAGTGAGTGAGTGAGTGAGTGAGTGAGTGAGTGAGTCAGTGAGTCAGTGGGTAAGTGAGTGAGTGAGTGAGTGAGTGAGTGAGTGAGTGAGTGAGTGAGTGAGTGAGTGAGTGGGTGAGTGAGTAAGTAAGTGAGAGAGTAAGTAAGTGAGTGAGTGAGTGAGTGAGTGAGTGAGTGAGTGAGTGAGTGAGTGAGTGAGTGAGTGAGAGAGAGAGAGAGTAAGTAAGTGAGTGAGTGAGTGAGTGAGTGAGTGAATGAGTGAGTGAGTGAGTGAGTGAGTGAGTGAGTCAGTGGGTAAGTGAGTCAGTGAGTGAGTGAGTGAGTGAGTGAGTGAGTGAGTGAGTGAGTGAGTGAGTGAGTGAGTGAGTGAGTCAGTGAGTCAGTGGGTAAGTGAGTGAGTGAGTGAGTGAGTGAGTGAGTGAGTGAGTGAGTGAGTGAGTGAGTGAGTGAGTGGGTGAGTGAGTAAGTAAGTGAGAGAGTAAGTAAGTAAGTGAGTGAGTGAGTGAGTGAGTGAGTGAGTGAGTGAGTGAGTCAGTGAGTCAGTGGGTAAGTGAGTGAGTGAGTGAGTGAGTGAGTGAGTGAGTGAGTGAGTGAGTGAGTGAGTGAGTGAGTGAGTGAGTGAGTGAGTGGGTGAGTGAGTAAGTAAGTGAGAGAGTAAGTAAGTGAGTGAGTGAGTGAGTGAGTGAGTGAGTGAGTGAGTGAGTGAGTGAGTGAGTGAGTGAGTGAGAGAGAGAGAGAGTAAGTAAGTGAGTGAGTGAGTGAGTGAGTGAGTGAGTGAGTGAGTGAGTGAGTAAGTGAATGAGTGAGTGAGTGAGTGAGTGAGTGAGTGAGTGAGTGAGTGAGTGAGTGAGTGAATGAGTGAGTGAGTGAGTGAGTGAGTGAGTGAGTGAGTGAGTGAACGAATGGGTAACCAACACTCTCCCCTTTTAGTACCAGATCCACTATTCATCATGTTTTCGACCGCTACAGTTTTTAACAGCAACCGCTACAATACGTTTACCATACGGTTGAATAATATGCAATATTATTCCACATTGCAAGTAACTGTTACATGAATACTGTAAGGGTGGGGAAACAGGGGAGGGGTAACATTTGTTGTTTATGTACTTTGGATTATGTAATTTGGGTGGACATAATCCAACAAATATAAAAAATGCACTACCAAAATCCAACAGTTGTATTTTGGTCGTGTTGTATTTTGGGCGTGTTTTTAGGTGTTTTGTCCAGTTAGGTATTTTGGCTTTTAGGGATTTTGGGATTCACCCTTTCACTAGTGAACGAGAAGGGGTGGAAAAAGTAGAATTCCCCTCTGTTTGGTGGTTTCAAAAAGTATAGTTTGTTCCCTATTGTGTAGGTAAAATAGCCTGAAAACTGCCGATTCCCCCCTCTTTAGAGAAACTCACCTCTCTTTGGACGTTTGGCTCGTCCGCCTAGGTACCATTTAGATACACATACAAATATATGTACGTGTTTATGTACAATGTACGTTTAATATACATCTGCAAACATGAAATGAATAAAAACACACACTATGCTTGCACATACAGCATGTTCAACGTTTATGGTTAACAAAGAGTGTTTCTATGGATCCAATCCACATGCAATGAACCACAAAATTGGTTCGTATGCGGTATAAATTTCAGATAAAACAAATGCTTAGTTATGAATTTTAACTTGCCTGAAAACAATGTTGGAGTTCAAAATGTGTCAAAAAATTATCAGGTTATCTAAGAAACTCTAGAGTTCTTAAATGGGATACGAGAGGAAAAACGTTACAGATTTGGAATCTCAAACAACAATGCTTTACATACATACATACCTTCACGTAGTTGCAACCAACGGCATGTATTCTATTCTATTCAAGTAAAAAAGGTATGCTAGCATGTGTACATAGCTCATGAAAGCCGGCAGATTTTCCGGTCATGAAACATCATGTAAGAATTTTTCAAGATTTCTTGCTTCTTTGAGTTTTACAAGTGGCTTTTTTGCCAACTTTTATTGAAATATCGGAACAAAATTACAATGGTGGTTGACAAACTAGGAAACAAAAAATAGAAAAAGAACTAGAAGAATAGAAAAAGACTCAACGAGAAATAAGTACAACAAAGTGACTGTCAACAAAGTTAAATTTTGGAACAGAATGGTTGTGGACAAATTCAATGCAAGCGACTGTCAATGACTCACTGTATGGAAAACATGTACATACTGTACTTACAAGTAAACACGCCAAACTTCGGATGAGTAATACTTAGTTAGAATTCAGTCATAGACAGAAGTTCAGTCATTGAATAATTCAACTGAGAACACTGGCGGATGAGTCGAACCTCCAAAGGGAGGGGAATATTTCCAAAGAGGGTGGAATCTTGCCTACACCTTAGGAAACAAACTCTAGTCATTGAAACAGCCAAAGAGCGGGAATTCCTATTTCGCCCCCTACTCGTGAGCTAGTGTACCTACTTACATGTAAACACGCCAAACTTCGTATGAGTAATACATAGTTGGAATTCACAGTCATTGAATAATTCAACACAGAATGAAGAAATTTAATTTTTTAAGCTTTGTGTGATGTTCCACTCAAATTTTGGCATACGGGTTGGATTATTCAAGCTAAATTTTCAGCAGTACAGCGGGAACTTGTAGCCTGTGAAAAACACTATGAAAAGCCTTTGCAAATAGAGAATATTTCCAATTGCAGAAAATGAGCGAGTATTTTCGTGTATTCACATGATTGAATCATGCTGTTGTTCGCGGATGAGTCAAACGTCCAAAGGAAGGGGAATCATTCCAAAGAGGGGGGGGGGGGCAAATTGAAAGAAATTAGGTCATTTCACCATTGGTAACCAAAATCCTGTTTTTGAAAACGCCGAAGAAATGAGGGGAATCCCATTTTTCTCTCCCCTATTTGTCCGCTAGCACTAGCGGAAAAGGGAAGAATGAAAAAGTGGAATTCCACTTCTTTGGCGGTTCTAGAGAGTGGAATTTGTTCCCTAAGGTGTACGTAAAATGACCTCACAACTGCCAATTTCTCTCTCTTCGACGAAATTCCCCTCCCTT
>CAXIWR010000602.1:7500-10000 GCA_964036265.1 Daptonema setosum | reverse complement strand
TTTTTTATGCAATGTTGTAATCAGATATGACTATTTTTTGTAGAAAAAAAATAAAAAAATTGAAAAGTTTTTCATCAAAAGTTTGATACAAACCACAGTTTTTCAATGATGCAAAAGACGAAACTCAAACGTCGGGGTTTACAGAATATTCTTATAGAGAATGTGAACGATTTGTAGTCAATCAACTTTCCAGAAAATAGGTCCAGAGCAGGGCTGGGGGACTTAATTTAAAAGTACTTTTTTAGGTGCCACTTAATTTTTTTTCCATTTTAAAAGTGCCACTTTTGAATTTGTCGCCTGAAAATTAAGTGGCACTGAATTCCAGAATTTGAATTTAGTACCAAGAAAATATTTTCGTGCTTATTAATTTCTCTACGGCTAAGGTCGTAGGTCGTCTAAAATTGGCTAAAAGTAAAGAATTTTGGATTCTGTCAATTTATCACTAAGAAATTCATAGTATTTTACACAGTTACAAAATAAATTCTGGTACTAAAAGAAAAGTTTTACAAACAATAAGTGGCACTTAAAAAATGTCCCGTTTTTTCAAGTGCCACTTAATGAGGTACTTAATTCCCGGAACTTTTAGCCCTGGTACTTTTAATTAAGTCCCCCAGCCCTGGTCCAGAGAATCATAGACGGCCGAGCTAATCCTCCAAAGGCAGGGGAATTTACACAAAGGGGGGGGAATTGGCAGTTTTAGGCTGTTTTATCTACACCTCAGGCAAGAAATTCAACATTTTGAAAAGGCTAAAGAGGGGGGAATTCCACTTTTCCCACCACTTCTTGTCCGCGCTAGTGTAGAGATTCCTACTATCTGTCGCATTCCGTTCTGGAGGCAATCAATCTTCTTTTGGAACCAAAAAGAGAGCGGACAGACGTCTGGCTGGTTTTTTAGGTCAGCTGATATAGCGGGGAAATACGTACATACATATAGGACGGACATTTGGTTATTAGAGTGACCAGTGAAGGTAATCAGTGTTTCCCATATAAAATTGAATCTTGGCTTTTACGAAACGCCATCCTTTTTTTCACACATTTATTTTATTTATTTTTTGGTCTATTTTGGATTCTAGCGGAATGCAACGGGTTTTGCAACTAAGGCACTACGCAGAGCGAAAATGTGGGTTCGACGTACATAAACATGTTAGTGTGCCAAATAGTACTACAGTGGTCATATGACTGACTGACTGACTGACTGACTGACTGACTGACTGACTGTCAGTCTGACTGACTGACTCATTCACTCACTCACTAACTAACTGACTGACTGACTGACTGAAATATTCAATCGTAAAAAATGAACAACCTTCCAGAAATTTCACGAATCTGTCGTATTCTGTTCTCGACTTCCAATCAATCTTCTTTTGGAACACAAGAGAGCGGACAGACGTCTGTCTCGTTATAAAGGTCAGCTGACATATAGTATGTGTAGACAGGGAAAGTACATTTATATATTCTATATAGACACATTCATAATGATTAGGAGACACTGGTAAACGAGCCAATCTTCTAAAGAGAGGGGAAGTTCCCACAAAGATTAGCATTTTTCTGATTAGCTTTTACGGGTTACAGTTTTGTTTGATTCTCTTTCGCTCAACGAAAGTCCGAAACAATAAACACAGTAACAACGTTATTCATTACAGTGGAAAAAACATTTTTCTGAAGAAATCTTAAATAAACATTTTTTTATTCTTATATAAATACATACAGTATGTTGTTTCTCCAAAACTCACACATGAACAAACACAGCGCGAGTGTTAACGATAGAGTAAACATGTTAGGGTGCCAAATAGAATTATGGTGAGTCACGCTGTCATATGACTGACCGACCGACCGACTGACTGACTGACTGACTGACTGACTGACTGACTGACTGACTGACTGACTGACTGACTGACTGACTGACTGACTGACTGACTGACTGACTGACTGACTGACTGACTGACTGACTGACTGACTGACTGACTGACTGACTGACTGACTGACTGATCCGCGTGACTGTGACCACGTGGTTTCGAATTGCGCTCTCTATTCCGTGTCTGACGTCAAATGACTTGGAACTGGCAGATTCAAGTACATCCGAAACCGGTTGAAGTACGGCCGGTGCACTGGCGGATGAGTCTAACCTCCAAAGGGAGGGGAATTTCTTCAAAGAGGGGGGTAATAGCAGTTTTGAGGCTATTTTACCCACACCTTAAGAAACAAATTCAATTTCTTGAAACTGCCAAAGAGGGGGGAATTCCCCTTTTCTCTCCCCATCTCGTCCGCTAGTGGGCCAGTGCATTGGTCGTCCATACAGCTCGGTCAGGGTTTCTTGTTATAAAAAATTTATTTTATACACCGGTTACGCACGTATATAGAAATGAATTAAGTGAAATTGACCAATTGTTCATTTGTTATGTGAAAAAAGTTTGTTTTTTCGAATTTTCGAAAGCGCGCCAAAAGCAGATTTGAATTCAAACTGCACGCCAAAAAGTTTTTGGCTAACAAGAAACCCTGT
>CAXIWR010000602.1:0-2500 GCA_964036265.1 Daptonema setosum | reverse complement strand
TTTGTGAAAATTTTCCTAAAAATTTTCTACTATAAACCTGCTGCGCTTTGTGTTTTCAGTAGATTGTTAAATTGAATAGCGGAACAGAGTAAGACAAGTGTATTCACAAATTTCAGTTTGATCGGACCTCCCTATCGCTCATACAACGATTCTTTCCCCATTTTGCCTGCGATTTTTGA
Source organism: Daptonema setosum (assembly GCA_964036265.1). Taxonomy (NCBI): domain Eukaryota; kingdom Metazoa; phylum Nematoda; class Chromadorea; order Monhysterida; family Xyalidae; genus Daptonema; species Daptonema setosum. The sequence goes on along the minus strand of CAXIWR010000602.1, from coordinate 2,321 downwards.
CATTTTTTTTATAAAACCCCCGAAAAATAGTGAAAATATTTATTCGATCACCGGTACAGTTTGATAATCGTCTTCTACGCAGGAAGTTGACCTATGTACCAATTTTCAGCTTTACAGGTCTTACCCAGGTGCCCATACAGCGTTTTTGATGAGGAAAAAAAACGGAAAATCGCATTTTCATCATTTTCGGACCTGAAAAATGAAAATTTATCCCTACCGGGTTAAAAATAGCTAGGAAGATGTAAAATCACACGAGAAAACCGATGAAACAGACTAGAAGTTGATACAAGGAGGCTAGATCGAGATACTCGCTAAAAAGCTTGTCTCTATCGAACCATATTAAGGGAACGGCCTAGCGGCCGTCCCTTGATTTGTGGACATACATACTGTAACTAATGACTGTGGACTACGTATGTACAAATGTACTTAGGATTCTGTAAAATTCTGATTCTGATAAACAACTGTAAAATTCTCTAAGAAATGTTATTTTATTTAGTATAAAAAAAAATTTTGGATATAAAAAATGCTCAAAGGGGAAAGTTTGTTCTTTTAATCAGCTTGTGTAAAATCGAGCAAACCAGCAACGCTTCCATTGAACAAAACTGTATTCAATCTTTCATTATATCACAGGTAACAGTAATAGTTTGAACAAAAATTCTTTTGACAAATGAAGGTAGAACAAAGGATGCTAAACATTATAGAAAAGAAGATTTAGTCATGACTCATAACTCTGAGATCAATGGTTGTTAATGAGATCTCTGCTAATTCTTGGATTGGTATCTGGAATTCAAAAACATTCGAACATTTCACAACCATCGCGAACAAAACTTGTACGTGATAGATAAACAACACCACGGTTAGTTATACAGGGTGGCTGTAAAGTAACGACGCATTTTCCGGCCGTCTATTTCTCAGAACTATTGTATTGCATGTTTAACTTTTACATGCCAATTATATGTATTCATACCTGAAATTTCAGATTATGAGGTTCATTTTAATGTAAGACTGCTCAAATTAATTTTTTTCCGAAAATTAACAAAAATTTCGTTATTTTTCAACAAACTGACCGAAATTCCATGAAAACTGACCATAGTAATACGAATTAAGTATCAATTGGTTTCAACCAGTATTCATAACGATATAAACAAATGGTAAGTTGAGTTTTGTGTTAAAGAATTTATGAAAGAATTAGAATTCATAGTACTTCACTACCAAAAAGTCTCAATGAATGAAGAAAAAATGAGAAATTCGATAAAGTTCCAAATTTCGAAAATCAAAGATTTAGGTCCTAAGTAGGATTATCATACTTCCATAACTCCTATAACACAAATCTGGTGTCATAAAACACCATTAAGAGTCATAAAAACATGATAATTGGTGAAAAAGGCAGAAATAAGATTTTGATGTAAAAAAGTGACATGTGAAAGCTGGCTTAATTTTCACCATTAGATAATACAAATAGTGTTATTTGGTGGTGAGATTTTTCAAAAATCATTTTTAAAACAGTGTGTTAACTTTTAGAATCCTATAAAGCTTTTATTTTGGGAAAAAATTCCGTCTAGGACCGAAGAGGTAAAAAAATATTGCTTTTTGACAGAAATTCCACAAAAGGCCTACAAATACATTATAATACGTCAAATCTGACCACAAAGTTCGATTTTTCAGGTGTTTTTACGCAAGTTTGACTATAAAGACACTGATCACACAATATAATTTTTTTGAGAAATGGGCGGCCGGAAAACGCGTCGTTACTTTACAGCCACCCTGTATAATGTTATTAAAACAATAGATCACCGAGATTTTTTCCAACCAAGAAAACATTTAACTTATGCTTCTCTGCTGTTAACATGTGTTTCCGTAAAACAACGATTATTATAAGTTGTAAAGAGAATAAGTACAAACAATTGAAGAAATAATGATAACAAAACGATATTGATAATAAAGAGGAAAAATTAATCACATATTTTTTGGTCCATTGCGCATCTCCGCATTTGGTGGTCCACCTTTGCGGGCAGTCGGTAGAGCTTCAGCATTCTGAAAATGACTCACTCACTCACTCACTCACTCACTCCCTCACTCACTCACTCCCTCACTCACTCACTCACTCACTCACTCACACTCACTCACTCACTCACTCACTCACTCACTCACTCACTCACTCACTCACTCACTCACTCACTCACTCACTCACTCACTCACTCACTCATCACTCACATCACTCACTCACTCACTCACTCACTCACTCACTCACTCACTCACTCACTCACTCACTCACTCACTCACTCACTCACTCACCGTCAACACCCGGCCGCTTCTCTTCG
>CAXIWR010000601.1:0-14606 GCA_964036265.1 Daptonema setosum | reverse complement strand
CCCCTTTGTTCGTAGCCTATTTTTGTTTGGCATACGTTTTGAAATCATTTGTTACTTTAACAGCGCATTAAATACAAAAATTTCATAAAAAATCCTCAATCAATAATATTTTTATATTCCAATGTGTACAACAATTTGATTCTACTTATATTGTGTTTGCAGAAATTAATTGGGCCAACTGAAATTTTCGCTTTTTTAGTTGTTTTACAGATTCTGACTGATACACGGAGTTTTGTGGCCTTTCATCTTATTTGCAGTGATACATTTATGATGCTGGTTGTTAATGAAAGCGTGTGAGAATATTAACATATTTATTAATATATCATTTCATCTTTTTCTTTCGATATTTATTCACAAAACTTGGTGACATTGAATTGTTAAGCTGTTTCATATTTTATATACATTGATTATTGCTTATTTCCTGCTGTTTAGTTCTTAAAGGAGTGAATAAAAATCTTGCCCCCGAGATTGAAGTCGTTTGTTTACGGACAAGATTGGGTATTAAAACCCCAGATTTCATGTTCATACGAAATCAACTATTGTGAAACTACCATAAATTTGTGAGTTCTGTGTTTATTTTGATAATAAATGTTTAACATTCATGATTTTTTTGGTTTTATCAGTCATCTCATAAATGGTTGGAATGCAGACTATTTTAGCCGACATTTGCATTGCTTGGCGATATTTTTCTCAAACATCCTTTAGGTACATAAAAAATTTAGAATACATCGAATATAAAATCGTTTTTGGGTATATTATTTTCATTATTATAGTTTTATTCTTTTTCAGCAGCATGTTATCGGTCAAATCCTCCGCTGTTGTTGCGTCCGCCGCGCGTACGCTCAAGAATGTTGGTCCCTGGTAATTTATTTCGGCTTATTTAATCTGTAGCTATCCTATCAGTACCTTTTTATAAGTCGTGTTTGTTAATCGTTATGTGAGAATTTACGCCATAAATGACAGATTAATCACGGGAATGAGTAGTAATTATTTGCCAGCCTGATTTCGGCGGTAGTTTGATATCACCTTTCCAACAAACGGGCTGAAAATATGCGGGAATTCTGTTTTTTTTTCTCGCATTTAGTTCTCAATTGGATGTATTGCAGACTCTGGTTAACAGCGTTGCCAATGCCAGTTATACGCCAGACTCGGTGCCTCACATCGACCGACCCATCGAACGTGAGATTCGAACGAGTAAACTCTATGAAGAACACTTTCATGCCGAATCATTGGTTAGAGATAGTGAACTGTACAGTAATTATAATTATTTTATATATTTCTAGTTATATTTTAATTGTTAAGGTAGGAAATATTGTGGTGGGATTTAGTCGGAAATGAGACGCTGCTATTCGAAAAAAATATCGCTTGTTTCAATGAGCAGCTTTCAAAATGACCTGGTTGTGGTTGTCTGTTGTTCGTGTTAATCATCAGTTGATCATCATTTACATTAGTTCAGGAATTTTTACTGCAATCGAATATTTCCGTATGTCGTAGTCGTCGGCTGACTGATTTGGCTGTTACTGACTGATTTATTTGTCTGTCATTGAATGTTTTTGTAGTCTGTCATTGACTGACTTATTTGTGTATCACGTTTCAGCATTTGCCAGTCGCTCGTTACGGTGGTCGTCAGACAGTCACTCTGCTGCCCGGCTACGGCGTCGGCCCGGAACTGTTCGAACACGTCAAGGATATATTCAAGTGCGTATAGTTTATTCAGATTATCTTGTTGGGCACTTAGTCATATTAACGTACGAGAAGAGGTGGAAAAGTTGAATTCCCCCACTTTCTTTAGCGTTTTTTAAGCATAATTTTATTTCCTAGTGTGTAGGTAAAATGGCCTGAAACTGCCGATTCCCCTCCCTTTTATTCATAAACATTTCTACAGTCAACACGTTTCTTGGATGGAATTCGAATTTGGTTTTCGAGCCAAACCTGTTTTTTCATTTTATCATCACGATTATTTTTGCAGTGAATGTCGCATCCCTGTAGTCTTTGAGGACGTGACCGACTACCAGAGCAATGTGGGTACGGTTGAGGCAGAGGATGAGAACATGGAGAAGATTGTCGCGTCCGTGCGACGAAATGGCGTCGCGTTGAAAGGTTGTTTTTGTTGTCGAAATTGTTGTTGTTGATGTTGTTGTTGTTGTTGAAATTGCTGTTGTTGTTGTTGTTTTTGTTGTTGTTTCGGTTGTTGTTGTTGTTGTTGTTGGTGGTTGATGCTGATTGCTTCACCTCCACTGATTGGAATCGCGTGTAGTCAAAAATTGTCTTCTGAGATGAAACACATGATAAAAATGATGTCAGCTTGAAGTTCTACACAGTTTTTAATGTTACCCTGCTGGCTTCACTCGTCTAATTTCGCAGTAACTAATTCTCTCGACCTGTCTTTACTAATGCGTTTGTATTTATGAACAGTTTTGTACTGTGCTTCTCTGCACTTCCACTTGTGGCTTTGAATATTCAGCACCACTAGTCGGATAGTCAAATTAATCGGATAGTTGAATTGAAATAAAGACTGCAGTCAGAATGAATATTGCTTTGTTTTCATGAAGGCAGTCTGACATCACCCATGATGTTCAAGAGTTAGTTTGTATGTTAAATTAGTGCCCTGGTGTCATTTATATTTATCTATCTAAAATGTCCCGGTGTTAAAGTTTACTTATATGTTTTGAGACTCTGATAAAATAATGCCCTACTTATGTTGCTCTTCTTGTTATGTTAGAATTGTATTTTTGTTTAATTATTTAGAATTCATTATCAGTTTAAAAGTTATGTATTTGGTTGTTTAATGTTGTAATCATGAGAAGCGGATATCAGGCCCGTCGAATTGTAAGGCACACATTTTTTTACAAATGTAAAAATGTGGTTCCATTCAAAATCGCTAAAAATACGTGAGATGTGATTTCTGTGATTTGAAGAATTCGTCATCGGCCTTAGCCATAGTGTAATGTAAAAAATATATTAGGTAGCCTATAGACTTATTACAATAACGTATTTAGCGTAAGCAAATCAAATCGTGTTCTCATTCCAATGGGCTGCCGTTAGTTGTTATTCGTTATGTTTATTATATTATGTTATATTGTTATGTTTATCATCAAATTCATTGCCATTTATTTAATTTCATTATTCATTAAATTATTTGTTTCAGGCAGTATTGATCTGAAGTTTTCGCCCGATCGACCGATGAGCCGAAATGTGGAGCTGCGCAGAAGACTCGATCTGTTAGTGACTGGATTGGATGGTTGATTGAGGGAGTGAGTGAGTGAGGTAGTGACTTTGTGAGTGAGTGACTGTTTGACTGAGTAAGTATGAGAGTGAGATATTTGAGTGAGTGAATAAGTGAGTTAGTGACTCAAAGAGTCAATAGGCGAGTTTATGAGTGAGTGAGTGAGAACACTCTCCGAGTGAATGAATGAGGGTATAGAAAAGCGAAATCTTTAATTGTTAAGGTACGCCGCAGTGGCTCGTTTCAAGTCGGTGCCCACGATCCCATGCAAACACAACGACATCGACATCATTCTCATTCGCGAGAATACTGAGGGCGAGTATAGTGGCATAGAACACGAGGTTAGCTTTTGTTGCCTACAGTGCAGTGCATAGGGCGCCAGCCTCGAAAACTGGTGACCCTGGTTCGAAACCTGACTTGAGTCATAGCAACTGACGCGTTGTTGTGGGGTTTCCTTCCGCCATTGCCCGTCAGTTTATTCATTGTCTCTGACCTATATGAAAACTCCATTCTGATATGGTCTTTTAAGCCTAAGTAGTAAAGAACTATGGGTCTCCGATAGCTGATCGGATTAAAATGGTTGATTTGATTTTAATGATAAAGGTGATTGTTTGGACTCCGTTTTCATGCGGCTTAAAGTATGTGGAGTGTGCGAATAAACTATAAAAGTTGTAATCGGAGAAATAAAATTTATCTACATAATCTATTTGTAAATGTTTGCAGGCCGTCAAAGGCATCGTCGAATCGTACAAGATCTGCACCCGGTACAAGGCGGAGCGTATCGCTCGATTCGCCTTCAACTACGCCCGTAAGCACAACCGGAAGAAGGTCACCGCCATCCACAAGGCCAACATCATGTTTGTTTTGGGGTGAAATTTATTTTAGGGTGGAAGGCGAAATTCCACTGTTGGCACTGAACTGATTTTTTCGTCGACAACTTTTATTGCCGTAATGTAATGAAAATGTCAATAATATTTTAGGAAACTCGGCGATGGTATGTTCTTGTCGGTGTGCGGCGAGGTGGCCAAGGAATATCCGGATCTGCAGTTCGAGAACATGATTGTCGATAATACCACCATGCAGGTAAGAGGTTTTACCGTTACCGTTGTCTTTCATCGTTGCCTGCAGGATCATTTGTTTGGCACCTCTGACGTTAACCCGATCCAATTTGTCTGCAATTTTATTTACGTTTGAGAATATTAAAATCTACTCTAAGTTAGTTGCGCCAATAGCTGTTGTTTCACAGTAAATAAAGCCGCTGTAATTATTTGTGACTTTAATCGTTGCAGCTCGTCTCGCGTCCACAACAGTTTGATGTGATGGTCATGCCCAATCTATACGGCAACATTATCAGCAACATCTGCGCTGGTTGGCTGAGAAATATACTAGACAGGCTTTTTATACTATCTAATATGTTATCTGAAGACGTGATCGTGATCGATAAGTTTTATGTCGTATCGAGTTATATAATTGATTTGTTCCCATTGTGTCTGCAGGTCTGATCGGTGGTGCCGGTTTGCCGGCCTGTGCCATGTTGGGCGAGCGATATGCCGTGTTTGAGGCGGTTAGTGAGCATTTTCGCATTTCTCTGAAAGTATTTTCTCTATTTTTAATATTTATTATTATCAGTTTGTGTAATCTGTAACCAGAGCTGTATTGCAATAAGTGACTTATCATTCAAAGAATACTTGGTAGGCAGGGGTGGGCCGAGTTTTTTGGCGTTTTGCAGGGGGTTGGGGGGTAGCCGACAGAAAATCCCTTCCTACCCAGCCAGTCCGAAAAGCGGGGGGGGGGGTAAGGTCGGGTAGGGGGGAGGTAGAAATTTTTTCGCGAAAAAACCCCGTTTTTTGCTCGTTTTTGCTAAAAAAAATCTCTTATTATGAGGTATAAACATCACATGTACCATTTTTTTCAGGTTTTAACCAAGAAAATTGACCCAGAAAACGTGTTTGTTCGAAAAAAAATTTTCACAGCCAAAACTTTTTGAAAAATGAGCCTCAAAATCGAGGTTTTTAGGCCGATTTTCTCAAAAATTTCGAGTCGCAGGGGGAGGGGGTAGGCGACCTAAATTTTAGTCTAGGGGGAAGGGTAGGCTACCCGCCGACCCTGAAAAGTGGAGGGGGTAACCCCCTACCCCCCCTCCCCCCAGCGGCCCGCCTCTGTTGGTAGGTAACATGCCGCGATACATGGTAATAAAAAGAAGTCTATACAATCATACAATTTTGAACAGCCGTATATGTTTGTTGTTGCTCCGTCAGTTATCAATGATTGACTATTTGAATTGATTTTTGAGTGGTTTTTGCTATATTAAATATTAATATAACCTAATTATAATCAGGCGGCCCGTAATGCTGCCTACTCGCTGGTCGGCAAGAACAAGGCCAATCCGGCTGCCACTCTTCGGGCCGCCATCATCATGCTCCAGTACCTGGGGTTGGTTTTTGTATTTATTACCTGAAATTTTGGTTATTAATCTTGACTTAGCCGAATTCAATAATGAATCATTAAATAGCTGGAATCATACATAAATCATGAATTAAAAGTTGACGTTAAAGTTGTTATATAACGGAACAATCATGTAGGTGGAGCCTGTTTTTTCAGTAAACGTTTTAAAAAAACCGCGCATTCAAAAGCAATAATTTTATTACAAATTTCTTTTGTCAGGTACTCAGATCAGAGTATAGACACAAAGACTGTAATGAAAATACGGGCACAAAAACGGTAATCAAAATTCAGAAAAAAATAACTGCAATGCACTGGCGGACAAGCCAATCCTCCAAAGGAAATTTCGTCAAAAAGGGGGAATCGGCAGTTTTCAGACATTTCACCTACACCGTGGGGAACAAAAACTACTTTTTGAAAAACCCCAACGAGGGGGAATTCCACTTTCCCCTTCCCGTCCGCCAGCGCTGCAGTGAACCACAGCCTTCCTCACACCTATTCCCTATTTTATGAATAGTAACTTTCATTCTAAGTGTCTCAACACCGTGCGAGCTAATCATCAATACTTTACTAATACATCTGCTTCTATACTGACTGAGGCTAAATAATAGCTTAGATTGGGCTCTATATACACTGCAAGTATAATACCTGCACTTTTATATTCACATCATTTACCCCGAGAAAAATCACTTTTACACGGACCTTTTACGTTACACATTCGCAGTCCCATTTGTTTTTGGTTCCGGCCTTGTATGAATGTTAACTGCGGTTGGTTATGTATATAGTTTGGTCAGATTATCCTGTTATGAAATGGTTGAAATGAAGTTTTACCTGCTGTTTGACAACAGGTACTCACGAGTACGATATCGAGAGTGATCCGTAGTTTTCTTCGCGTTAAAATATTGCGATTTGCGAAACGTTTTACAAAAAAAGAATTTTTTCGAGTACCAGGATATTCTGACTTGACTATATGATTGTCTACTACATTCCTTTCAATCCGTCCACAGAATTTGATCACCCAATCAATCGGAGCGTCCAACACTAACTGAAAGTTTTCATTTGAAATAAAATATTATTTATTCTTTATTGAGTACCCGTTAATTAGAATAACAATGAGTTTTTTGTGAATTTTTTTTAAAGAAGCGAAGACACTCACGACCTGACCTGTGTCCGGTAAGTTTCTGGTTAAGTAGACTATATTCCGTTTGTGGGACAATGCTGAGCAAAAGAAGTCGAATTGCCGCTAACATTATTCTTCATGCTTGCCATTAGTCTCAAAATAGGGAAAACTCGATATTCAGAAAATTATTGTATTTGCACTGCACTTTATCCTGTTTTTGCGTAATTCACAGTAGACCAAGCCAACAAGGTAGTGTATAGTAGAACTACAATAGACGTTATAAGGCATGTTGCATCTAGTAATAGCGTATCATGTTTATAAATCAATATCCAAGTTTTGAATAATATTCATCCATTGCCTATTGCATTTTGCACTGCACCCAAGTTTGCTGTTCACGAGATGTTTTCGCTTGATTTTATTAAAATTTGAAATATATATGAAATGAGTTTGTTTGAACTAGGCTTCATGGTATTTTATTGAGCTAAGTAACTGTGGAGATTGTAAATGGAAGTTTTTGAAAAATCGTTCAGCTTCAATTAACTAAGCAACTGAGTTTGATTGGGTGATATTTTCATGCTTTGTAAGTCTTTCACTCAGCCAAGGAAAATGATTGTTTAAATTTTGTGAGATTCTTTCAAAATTTAACTGGATACAGAAACAAATTTTCTCTCAATAGCACCCTTTTGATGAATTAAGATTGATTGATAATTAATTTTGTTTTCAATCGGTTATGAAGAAAGTCATGGTTGCTTAATCTAATCCAAAAGCATGCGCTTTTTATTTTGTTCCATCATGTGGAATTTTATTTATCCTACATTAAACAATTGTCACTGATTTTCTTTTTGCGTATCCTGATAGCTAACTTTATCCGTGGGCTGTGTCTCTTATAACTCTCGAACCATTGTTCCTCATTCCTGGCTTACGAACATTTTGCATTGCCTACCGAGTGTATTTGAAACTTCAGTCTGGTTTTCCTTTTTTAATTTAATTAAGCATTCAACATTCATTTAGTTATCATTGAATTCAGACAGCTTTTTAGTACGGAAAGTTTACATTACGATGATAATTTCTGATACTGTTAAACTAAACGTATTGTGCATTGGAATGAGTGATATTATTGTTGAATTGACTGGCATTTAATGACTTCAAACTTCATTTCGGTTTGATTTGAACTGACAGAACTAAACTCAGCTAATATCATGATAATTCGAATTGCATTGTTAACCATAACACAGTTGTACGGTACTTACACTTACACTGATACATCATCGGCTTGCCCTCTTGAAATATTATGGCATCACATTTATTTATTATATAAATAATTATCATTTTTTGTTTCAGTCTGACTGAAACCTCACAGCTGCTGCATCGTGCGCTGAAGGCTGTGCTCATTGACCAATGCGTTAGTGAGTGAGTGAGTGAGTGAGTGATTGAGTAAGTGAGCGAGTGATTTGTATGAGAGTGTGTAGGTGAGTGAGTGAGCGAGTACTTGAGTGAGGGAGTGATTGAGGGAGTCAGTGAGTGCGTGGTTTGTATGAGAGTGTATAGGTGAGTGAGTGAGCGGGTACTCGAGTGAGTAAGTGAGCGAGTGATTTGTATAAGAGTGTGTAGGTGAGTGAGCGAGAACTCGAGTGATGGAGTGAGTGAGTAACTAAGTGAGAGCATTATTTGTATGAAAATGTATACGTGAATGAGGGACAGAATAACAGATTGACCGACTGCAAGTCTGAATGACTGCCCAATGAACTGACTGACATAATGACTGACTTGACAGAATGACAGACTGACTGATTGCAGATCCACACTCCGGACGTGGGTGGTAACGCGACGACCACTGAATTCACGGAGGCCATCATAGCCGAGTGCAAGAAGTTGACCAAAGAACGCGAATCCTGGCGTGGACTGAGCGTGGAGGAAGTGGCATAAAGTTCATGTTGATAACATTGAATTGACTGGAAGTTCATAGAAATGAAAATCAGTAATACGAAGCTTTGATTAAGTTGAAGTTGTATTAGAGGATCTGGATTAGTATTGTAAATACAGATTATTGTGTAGAGATAGTTAAGATTTTATGCGCAGCAAAACACTGACTTCGATTGTTTTACTTGAAAGTGTCGGCTAGCTTTTTTGGTCAGGCACAAGAAACTGCTAAAATTGTGCAGAGGTCTGCTGTTTTTATAACATATTATATTGAAGTGAGATTTATTCGATGTGAATCAGTGCCAGTTGAATTGTTTTAATGATAACATTTTCTTTTTTTTATGTTCACCTTTCCGCTTCCCCCATCACTGTTTGTCTAAACTAAAGGTTTCTAATCTCAGAAGAGTTACAGTGGTTTATTCCCAACATATTTTTCTAAAGTCAGAAAAATGCGCGTTCAACCTCAGTTCTAGATGTGTTTACGTTAGTTCTATATTTCTATTTTAGCGTCTCTATATATTTGACTAGTCAACTTTTCCCTCACTCATGCGATGAAAAAAATTTAATTGTATTTTTTTTCCAATATGTTGGTTGGATTTCTTATGAATGAGTAGCTTTAGATGTTTTGATGGTAACGTTTACCTCTAGCTAATTAGCTCTATTCACGTTTTTTTAATATAATATATGGTTCGACCTATTTTCTGTAACTTTGATTAATATAATAATAATATATTCGTCAATGCATTTGCTTTTATTTAACTAATATGAATGGTAAATCTACGAGAATGAACGAATGAAATAAAGAATCTAGTTTTGGTGTGTTCAGTTTTGGCAACTATGAAACAGTTTCAGATCAACAATATTTTGATATTCTGGTAAGAATGATATAAAAATGCAAGAAACATTAAAAAAAATACCATGAAAAAATATTATCTGGAAGCCCATAAATGAAATTATAACCCTGAAATAGTGACCCGAAGGAAACCTATCACCATCGGTAACGTGTGAGTGAAAAAAATAACAATAAATCTGACAAAAAGTAAAAGCTAAAAAAACAAAAATACTAGAATAAATCAAACGTTATATAGTACGATACTTTTTCTTTAGCATTCTCTATTGATTAGGAAACGGAATAGGATACAAAAAATCCAAAATTGAGTAACACGAAATTATGACTGAGGTATAATCACCTTGGTCGCTGCTGAGCCATGGTGTAGTACTGAACAGTCTGTGGATGACTGGGCAGTGACAGACTTGAGGCAACACTTGGGTGTTGATGATTAGTGTTAACATGGTTCGCCGTACTGGTGTGGCTCGTGGCGCCAGTAGTTGATGACTGACCGCGCGAGTTGACCGTTGATGACTGACTGGTGTTGGTGAGTGGCTGTCGATTGGGAGTGGTTGACTGACTGACAGACGAATTCTTCATGGGAACTTCCTTAAAAAATTATGGATGAGCGAACAACTGGTCGAGTCGAGTTACTGGATAATTGACTGATAATTAACAACTTCATGAATGTGCACTTTCAACGTTTTTGTGTATGACTGTTATATTGAAACTCGTTTCGGGCATAAAATCAGACGAGTTTGTGTGATAGTGGTTAGCCCTCATCAGTGATTCCCACTATAATTTTTGAGCATAGGTCAAGTAGACTAGCTTTATTGTTTATGATTCCGAGTCTGTGTAATGGTTCAGGGTGTGACTGGAATGTGCGTAACAAGTGTGTTGCTATGAACGGGGAAGAGTGCCCGTTTTCTCTCATTGCTCTGCAGATATTTATACTCCCTCGAGTGAAACTGCTAAGCCTGTTTACGAGACGCGCGGTGCGGATTATCTGACCACATATGATATTGGCTGCGATTTTCCTGGAAACATTACTATCGATATGCACGTAGCGTATTGCTTTGAATGGGAACGCTGCTTTTTTGTCGTATATTGATAAATCGATACTGGGAACATTGTTTTCGTTAATTAGATTAATGTTCAAGTCGAGATAGTCTGCCTGATTGTCAGGGTTATTAGTTTTGTTTAATGGTAAACTGGTATCGTATATGTCTTTGCTGACTGCCATGAAATCAGTGTCTGAAATGCAGCACACATCATCGATATAACGCATTGTGGTGCATAACTTGGCTTGTAAGTCAGGATGTGCGATCATGTAACGATATTCCATTACAGACAATGTGAGATCAGCTAATTCAGGGCTGGCATTACCGCCCATTGGAATACCGGTTGTCTGTCTCAAGATGAATGACCCGAACTGTATGTATGTCTCTTTTAGTACCGTCATTATGAGTGTGATCACTCCAGTTGCGCATATGGTTTTGCTATTGCTGATGAAAGTGTTTGTGTAGAAGCTATGGTTATAGTTGATTTTCAGATACCTTCCCCTTTTACCGTTCTCGAACAGCAGACTAATTAAGAAGCCCATGTGCTCCACGATCACGTTGTGTGGGAGCTTCGTGTATAAGGTTGAGAAATCGGCGGCCACTATTTTGTCTGTGTGTTTCAGACGTTTGTTTTGTAGCTTGGCTACAGCTTTGTCAGATGAATCAATGGACCAGTATAGTCTTTGTGGCATATTGAATGTTTTGATGTTACAGTAGTTAACGAAATGTCGTTTTAGGGCTTTCAATGTCCTGTGTAGTAAAACACTTAATGGTTTTGAGCTTGCGTTTCTGGCTGCTGCTATGAAGCGATAAGCATGAGGTTGTTTGTGCATTTTGGGGATACCGTAAAAGTATGGTAATCTGGCATCTGCTTGTGGGAAGGGTAAATCCCATTCTTTAGTCAGCAATTGATGTGCATTTATTATTTCATCCATGTCAGTGTCTACCTTCTGATAAGTATCGTTACCTTCGCATTGTAGTTCGTTATCTGTCAGCTTTATTCCCAGTTCAGAACATAATGTGTCAACGTATAACTTTTTGCAAATTATTATCATGTTATTTTCAGCTTTATCAGCGGTTCCGATGACATAGTTGTCATGTAGTTTCCGTATAGTTTTAGTGTGGTCGTTTTGTTTAGGTGGTTGTGTACTTCGTTTGGCTTTGTAGTATCGAACTCTGCTATCAAGTATTGTGTGGATGATTTGTTTTGCTTCGTCGAATTGAGTGTCCTCCAAGTGAAATTTCCGTTTTAGACTTAATATGTAATCGTTAAGCCCCGTTAAAATTGAGTCACGGGTTTCAGACCAGTCGATTGGTGGTTGTTGTCTGAATTTAGATCCCTTTTTCATGGTTGATTCCAGGTCTTTGTTACCGACAATGGTTAAGTCTCCGGTCATGACGTGACCGTGGTGTTTTGAGACGTATTTGGTGTGGATGTCGCATGTGCATTTGGATTGCAGTTGATTTTTTATTTGTTCGTTGGTGATTGATTTGCTTAGCTTTGTGTTGTTGCAAATTTTCTGTTTAAGTGTATTTGCGTACGTGTACACGACTCTGCTGTTTCCGAAGTATTCTCTACATGATTCTGGTATTTTGGATGTGACTCGCTTGTCTCTGATTATGGTATGTATGTTAATGATATCAATTGCTTTATTGATAAAGTTGATTTTCAATAGCCCACCAATTTTTTCATGTTTTGTTTTTGCGCGGAAGCACCCTCTTTCTTTCATGAAGTTATCGACGATTCGTGTAAGTTGGCTGTCTTCGGTATTTTTATTTGTAACCACCCAGTTCTCTACGTAAGAGAGCTCTTTTTTGTTTAATGACATGAGCTTTGTATACAGTTTGGGTAGTTGGCGTTGTTTGGCAAACTCTTTTATTTCCGTAAGGTTGTCTTCGTTACTGTAAGACTTGGTTTGTTGATGACGCGTACCTCTGCATCTCTTGAGACGTGGTAGTTTATGATACATGTTAGAAGGTTTGGGCGGATTACCCAGGGTTAGATATCCAGATCCTTCTACTCTGTCATTCAATCCTATTGTGTGCAGTGTGTCGAGCAACCCCATCCATTTTTGTTCACATGTTAACAAATTGTCCTTGTTTGGTAAGTGTTGCAATATCTGGAATTGCATATCATGAACGTTGTGATCATTGTTTGTGAAATGTTTCACCAAAAGGGTTTTCAACTTGTCGTTGATTACTGTCCTCCTGTGTTCCAGCATTCGGATGCGGAACTCTCTGCATGTTTGACCAACATATTGCATGTTGCACTTTGTGCATTGTATCAGATAGATCACGTTCTTTATGCCACAAGTGTAGCTTTGAGGGTTGTCTTGGATGAAGTACTTACCATTTGCATTGGATCGGCATGTGTTGCTTTCATTGGTGTGTTGACAAACTATACAGGGTTGTCTGTTATTGATTTTGCATGTGATATTTGATGGGTTAGGATTGAAATTTTTTCTGTGTATTCTTTCATACTTGTGTTTGCCATTGAGGTATGAAACCTGAATCAAATGTTGCGGGACTGTGATTCGTGGGTACGTCATCTGTGTTTGCGCTTGTGTTGTTTGCCTGGTTTGTTCAATGACAGCTTCAGTCTGGTCATGCATTTGTGAATGAGTTGAGTTAAAGGATGCAGGACATCCAGAGGGTTCACCAGTAGCTCTACTCCCCAGGCCAGCCTGGTGGCATATTTGTAAACTGCACCCACTTTTTGTCAGAATTCGTGCAACCCAACGACAGCTAATAACCATTTGATTGTTTGTACGGCTTAGGCTTAGTTCCGAGCATAGACTGTACGTTAGTGAAGGAGATAGCATAGTTTAGCCTTTCCGTGAATCCAAAATGAAAAAGTCGATTTTGGGATTTTGACAAAAAGTGGGTGCAGTTTCCAAATATGCAGCCTGGTGAGCCACTGTAACCTGAGGAGAGAGAGAGATAGCATGACTACTCAAGATGCTCTCCTCTGGTACATCATGAGTTGGTTCCCCAGAGATTATGACGCCCCTTTGCTGGGTACCGGGGCTGGGCTTTGGTTGTGCTGACATGATTGTTTTTGGTTTGTTTTGAGTCGATAGATGATATTACCAAACTGAAACTTTTTGGGGTGACTTCGGTTCATTATTCGGTGGGTATCATGTTATGTCATCATCCTTAATGTACACGAATTTGTTATTTGTGTGTGTATTTGCATGCGACGTTTTGTTAAGGGATCTTCCTTTAACGATAGTTTAGTTGGTGTTTGGAGTGGATTCGACGAATTTGTAATCAATTAGGGAGTTTATGGTTGAGATTCTAATTGTGTCAATGGTGCATGAAAGTGTAAATTGAAGTTGAGTTATAGAAGCTACCAGGGCTTCTGAGGCGGGGCAACAGCCATTCTTACTGATAGACCAGTAAAAATTGATTTATGTGTTTTTCATATTGACAAGCTAAGCTATGCGAATGCGATTGACTGACTGAATGATAGACTTACTAACTGACAACCTGACGGACGGACTAACGGAATTACTACTGACTGACTGATTGTTTGACTGACTGACTGTCTGAATGACTGACCTGTTGTTGATTTCCGTGATCCTCTTTCGGCGTTTGATGTGGATTCACAGTGGCGACTTTGGGTTGAGGAGAAGCAAAGGCACTTCTGAGAGTCGAGGTCAATTGGTCAAGTAATGGGGCGTAACTGGCGGCTTCATCGAGGTAGGAACATCTGAGTAAGTGAGTGAGTAGGTGAGTGAGTGAGTAGGTGAGTGAGTGAGTGAGTGAGTGAGTGAGTGAGTGAGTGAGTGAGTGAGTGAGTGAGTGAGTGAGTGAGTGAGTGATTGAGTGAGTGAGTGAGTGAGTGAGTGAGTGAGTGAGTGAGTGAGTGAGTGAGTGAGTGAGTGAGTGAGTGAGTGAGTGAGTGAGTGAGTGAGTGAGTGAGTGAGTGAGTGAATGAGTGAGTGAGTGAGTGAGTGAGTGAGTGAGTGAGTGAGTGAGTGAGTGAGTGAGTGAGTGAGTGAGTGA
>CAXIWR010000600.1:15000-32500 GCA_964036265.1 Daptonema setosum | reverse complement strand
TCACTGACTCTCTCACTCACTCACTGTACTCTTTTAGGTGATCAGTTTGCTCACGCTTCAAGTCATGTGCTTCAATCCGGTGTTCAACGCAATCATCTTTCTGAAGACGAGCAATGTCATGAAGTACGCTTTATATAACCTACAAAGACAACTGCCACCGAATATCGACTCGTGGCCCGTTGAAAAGACCAAGTACTGACTAATTAGCTAGCCTAAGCCCTAACCTAAGTCTTAGACAAAGAACTGACTGACTGAGTACCTAGCCTAAGCCCTAACCTATGTCTTAGACAAAGTACTGACTGACTGAGTACCTAGCCTAAGCCCTAACCTAAGTCTTGGACAAAGTACTGACTGAGTACCTATCCTAAGCCCTAACCTAAGTCTTAGACAAAGTACTGACTGACTGAGTACCTAGCCTAAGCCCTAACCTATGTCTTAGACAAACTACTGACTGACTGAGTACCTAGCCTAAGCCCTAACCTATGTCTTAGACAAAGTACTGACTGACTGAGTACCTAGCCGAAGCCCTAACGTAAGCCTGTCATGAAGTACGCTTCAATAATCTGCAAAGGCAACAGCCACCGCATATCGAAGTCCTAGACAAAGCATATGCCTGATGCTAAACCTAAGAGTAAGCCTGCGACTAAGCCTGAGCCTAAGCCCACATCTGAGCCTAATCCTAAGCGTAAGTCTATGCCTATCCCTATTTTCTACTTTATCTAAAACTATTTCGAAAAATGATTCTGTTGTGGCCTAGTTACAATAAAAATGATTCAGTTGTTTATATTATATCCATTGTTTGTGAACATGTAGGTAGACAGGCGACTAGCTGAATTGAATAAACCCATAATTTTTTCTTTTACTGTAACCCCTGATTTATTTGTATCTCTATCTGTACAACAGTATTTTCAGCAACATAATTTTTCATAAATAGAATAAACATAATTTTTTTATTACATTATTTTTTTATTCATTTTTTACACTTTCGAAGGTTGTTAATGTTATTTTTAAGTAGAAGTGTAGAACTAATAATGAAATCCGAATAATTGCTGTCATTTTGTTGTATTGAGCGGATAGAATAAGATCACTTGAAACGAATAATTTTGGATAACAATTGTTAGGTTCATTCTATGATAAACTAACACGTCAATATGACATGTATAAGTTTAATATACGTTATTCTAACACATCAATATGACATCTAAAAGTTCAATATACGATAATAACATGATAACACGTACATCATAACTTATCTCAACGCAACTCAACTCAACTCATCACCCCAACTACCGTATCTCCAACATGTCGGCCAGCAACATTTCATCACTTAAAGATATAATCGAAAAACAAAACAATCTCATCGACAAGCAAAACAAATTACATGAGCACCTGATACAAACACTCAATGACTCAATAGCTGAACTAAAACAACTGAAAGAAAGAAAACAACAACCGATACAAAATCTGCCAGAAAACATAACTATGATGAAAGATTTGATGAAGCAGCATCAGAAACAACTAAAACTAGATGAAATGATGAAGAAGACGAATAACGTTGTCATCACACGTTGGAACTGTGAACAAGGAAAAGAAGAAGAAACCATTGTACAACTGCTTCGAAAAATCAAATACTACGGAATCGAAAAAGGTGAAGATTTTATAACAAACATATTTCGAATGGGAAAACCATCTGAAGGATATATAAGACCACTCAAAGTCAAACTGGCTACCGGCAAAGCCAAATCAGCACTGATGTCAAAGAAATTCCAATCGGCACTCAACGAAGACTCTACCAGATGGACGACAGTTGTTCGACATGACTTAACGATTGAACAACGTGAGTTACAAAAGACAGCATACAGAGTGAAGAAAGCAACCGAAGAGTATACCCAGAGCTGGATCTCTTTGAAAGGTAACCCAGTGGAAGGATTCAGCTTATGGAAAAAAACTGGTAATGATTGGAATTACTTCGCAGATCCATTTGACGCAGACTTATGGTCCGAAATCGGCATATTACCTGACACCAACAACGACCAACAACAACATAAAAAATCACCGATTACACAACAACAACAACAACAAACAACCACATCACCTGCGAATACAACGAAAACAACAACAACCAAAAAACCAAAAACCACGACCACCTCGTCGTCGACAAAGCCAACTGCAAAATACAACTGTCCAGCACAGCATTACATCGAGAAACACTTCCTGACGCAGCCCGAGAAACCAGCGAAACCTGAGCCACCTCGATCGTCTCCATCGAACACTGAGCGCAAGGGACCTACCACAAGAGCACAACACACAGACAAGAAGAAACAAAATGTGAACAAGTTTCGCGGCGGATAGGATAAGGTGGGATGCCAGAATGTTAGGATGATTTATTTTAACGCTCGTTCTCTCAGATCAAATCTCAAACGAATTATACTTCAAAATTACTGCGAATCAGACTTGGACAAAATTTACATTTTCACAGAAACATGGCTATCCTATGAAATACCTGATAGCAGCATATCCCAAAAGTTTAATATACATAGGAGCGACCGCAACCCCAACTGTGGTGGTGGTGGCGGCGTCATGATACTTTTACCTAAAGCTATTAAATGTAAAGTTATTACTGATCTAACTATCACGTCACTATCTGGCATTGAAACACTAGCACTCTCGATTAAACACAAATCTTCTCACTACGCTTTAGCTGTAATATACAGGCCCCCAAACTGTGTTGATGACGCAGCTTTAAATTCATTTTTTACAAAACTACATGACATGAAAACTCCTTATCAAAAGGTAATATTCGGAGATTTTAATTATAATGACATAAATTGGAGTTCATTAACGTCATCTAATGCTAAGAGCAATAACTTTATCCAATTAACCTGTGCCCTCGGGTTTCAACAAATGGTGACTTTCCCTACCCATGGAACAAATTTTCTAGATCTTATTTTTTGTTCAGATCCTGGAATAGTGCAATCGATAAAAGATGAAGAGCCTTTTGGCTTCCCATCAGTACCTAGTGATCATGTATCAATTGAAACCGTACTTAATATAGACCTTGACCAGCACAAATCTTACAAATCCTACATAGTGCCAGACTTCAAAAGCACAAATTGGGATAATATCAAACTATGGTTAAATGCCATAAACTGGAATACTGAATTTGCTGACTGTCAAGATGTCAATGATATGTGGTTTAAATTTAAACAGCTCATGTCATACGTAGTAGAAACGTTAATCCCGAAGAAAACAATATCATCAACAAAAAAACTTAAGGTATCATCCCATCTAACCAACAAATTGAAACGCTTGAAGTTTATTGAACATAGACAAAAGGCAGCTTATAATAAAGCACCATCACGATTTCGCTTAGAAAAGCGAAAAGAAATTTCCAATCTCATTTATAAAACCAAAAGAACTATATGGATGGAAAACGAAGAGTTTTTCTTGGCCAAGCCTGATAACAAGATCTTTTATTCTTATCTTGATTCAAAATTAAACCAAAAGACAAGAACCGATGAAATACAAGATAATAACAACCTGTACTTAACTGATCCTAAAAGCAAAGCAGAAGCTCTGAACTGTTACTTCAACTCAGTTTATAAAAACAAAACCGTTGATTACCCTGAAATCCCTATCAATGATGATAATAAAGATGATATCTCAAAAATGTTCGACTACTTTTCAGTACTTCAAACAATTGCATCCCTTCCAAATAAAATTTCATGCAGTCACGATGGAATATCATACACTGTATTGAAAAAACTGTCAACTTTCGTTGCTCTACCTCTTTCTAATATTTTCAAAAAATCACTCGATTCTGGAATATGTCCAATAGATTGGAAACATTCTATTATCGTTGCAGTGCCTAAAAAACCAAACAATGTCCATGTATCTAACCATCGCCCAATTAGTCTTACTTGCACATCTGCAAGAATAATGGAAAAGATAATCAGCAAAAAGATACAATCCATTTTAGAAAACGCCGACTATTTCTCTCGTAGTCAATACGGCTTTCGACCTAAACGATCAACTGAACTCCAACTAATCACTTGTATGAATGACTACACCCGTTACCTTGATAAAGGTGACGCAGTTCATATTCTATATGCAGATATTCAAAAAGCATTCGATACAGTTAATCATAGCATCCTAATTAAAAAACTTCTTGATTCGCCCATACCAAACACTCTAACTATATGGATCAAATCTTTCCTCATAAGCCGAACACATTCAGTGAAAGTGGACCATTTAACGTCTGAACCACTAACCGCTCAGTCTGGTGTACCGCAAGGATGTGTCCTCTCACCACTCCTTTTTATTATATTTATGAACGATCTGCCTAACAATATCAAATATAGCAAAATATGCTTATTCGCAGATGACGTAAAACTATATAAATCGATTGCAAGCCAAAAAGATATTGATTTCTTTCAACAAGACATTACCAATTTAACAAATTGGGTTAAAGAAAATGACCTAAACTTGTCTATTAGCAAATGTGCATTCCAACAAATAGGACGTAAAAAATTCCCCCCCTTTCAATATATGCTGCAACAGACACCCCTTCACAATGTAAACACATACAGAGACTTAGGAATAGAAATTGATAGCAACCTAAACTTCCAAGCACATGCCAACAAAATAAGCCAATCCACCAGTAAACTGATAGGACGTATAAGAGCATGCTTCTTAAACAGAGAAATTACATTCCAAACAAAAATAATAAAGTCTTACATTAGGCCAAAACTAGAATACGCAAGCCCTGTATGGAACATAGGCACCAAAATTGTTACTGAAACCATAGAACGCCCCCATCGGCGTTATACAAAATTAACGAAAAACTTATATGACACACCATACCCTCAACGGCTATGCCTATATAAATTTGAAAACCTGGCATTCCGAAGAACAATAGCAGACCTTGTGTTAGCCTTCAAAATAATAACTGGTTACTTCAAAGATGTCGACCGTGATGAATTTTTTGAATTCGCAAATAAAAAAACCCTACGGAGTTCAAATAGATACAAATTGCGCACTCCAAAATGTAGAACCAACAAACGTCTAATGTTCTGGAGTATAAGAATAATCCCCTTATGGAACAAAATACCAGACTCTGCTTTCGAATCTGTCTGTCACAAAAAATTCAAAAAGTTTTTAGAAACTAACTTTGCCACAAAAATCGAGACTCACCTCAGTCAACAATTCCCATTTGTTGACTTTCTACAAAAGTAAATTTTTCTGGCATCCCAACCATCAAAACAATGATAACCATATAATACCATATTTACATTACCTTAGCTTATTACTGATGATTTGTGATTCATTCTATGATATGTATTTTATCTACTTGTTTTTTCTGTGCTATTTAGCACATACTTCCTATACTGGAATGAAATATTATTATTATTATTATTATATAACACATCAATATGACATGTATATGTTCAATATACGCTAATTTAACACATCAATATGACATGTATAAGTTCAATAACGCTAATATAACACATCAATATGACATGAACAAGTTCAATATAAGCTTATCTAACACATCAATCAACCTGTATCAATGGATCGTACAACAACATATTAGCACCGAGTTTCATGTGAATGGCTCCAATGTGATTAGCACCGAGTTTCAAGTTATCAAAACTTTTAAAAGTTTGAAACATCAGCTGAATCACAGAAAATGAAAACAAAGACGCTGAGCATCAAGGATTAGCGCTGTCATTATCAGTGTCCGCTTAAAAACGGTTCACATATCTATTGCTAACTAGAAACGCAGGTAGCCCTGCATTATAAATTTACAACCATCCACAAATCTGTATATTAATAAACTTATTCGAAAAAAATATGTTTGAAGCAAAAAATTTGAAAACAACTAAATCAATCCTCAAAATATTTTTGATTTCCTGGTCATCCGTCTGACATGAGGATGTAGGCGATAGTTGACACCTTTCAGTTCATGTTGAGGTCGTCGATGTCGATGATGAGGTGTGCGATAAATCACCACGTTCTCTGAGGTGGCCAGTGAGGCACAACCATTAGTAATGATGATGATGATGATGATAATGATGAAGATGATGATGATGAAGATGAAGATGATTGGCTTGATGATGGGTACGAATTAGACATGGCGAATGTTTCAGATGGCGGTGAAGAAGTGGTTGTGGTTGATGATGAAGTCGTTGAGTGGCTTCCAGCCGATGGTTGCGGTTGTTGATCACCGACGACGGGTCGAACACGAGGACTGATAGCGATCCGCAACCGGGTGCGACCGTTTTCCGTGATTTCGACTTGTGAGAAAACCAGGTGTTTCGCAGCCAGAACTGTAATAGAAAAATGGTTTCCATGTGGAAAATATGGAAAATACAGTTCAACAGTGTATCAGTTTTAATTAGAAAACGGTAATTCAATGTATACGATCTAACAGTGTTTCAATGTATACAGCTCGTGAACTTCTTTAAATAACTTGTCTAGAGCATAGATTCGTCAAACTGTTTGAGATGAAGCTTACAACTAGAGCATCATTATTGGTACTAACATAAAATTAAAACAATTATAAATAAACAATACCAACTTGAGTGTAATGAAGAAGACGAAACATCTCCATCGGAGCCCTGATGCGGCAGCCGTCTGGTGAAGTAGGCGCTGGCGGGAGCTGTAATGACAAAAACTTCATAAGAGAAAATCTAATTAAAAATTTATTAATGAGATATAAAAAAGTTCATTCCATGCTTCAAAATCAGAAAAAAAGTATAAAAAATTTAATAGTAAAATGACAAACCTGGTGTATTGAGTAGGATCGTCATCCAAACGATGTGGATGAGCAACGCAGGCAGCATGAATGAGCGAGTGGGCAGCGGTTCGATTATTAAGTGAATAGGTGAGTGATTACTGAGCAACTGAAAATAATAATACAAATCGTAAAAAAAATCAGGAAAATAATTTAACATTGAAATAAAGCTCCTTCAATGTAGGAATAAAAGTACATATGTACATGCATTGTATATATGTACATCAATTGATGGGTAGATATATATAAGCGCAGTCATCTTCTGTTTGCTTTATAATAGTATTCAGCTCTAGAAACATCCTACCGTTTATCAAGCAAGTACACTCATACACAGGCGACTGTTACAGGAAGAGAGCCATGCTTCCCTATTTTCCTCGCTAGCCCACAGAGCAGCCAGTTTTTCAAACAATAAAAAACGCTTATTCTTTGTCCGTTGATTCTTCTACCATGTAATCGGACGGTCAACCCTTTCAGAATCCACCGGGTAAAGCTCAGCTCTAAGGCATTAAAAGAACGTTCTTCACAATGGTCAATAATAGGAAGCTATTTCAGCTTCACGCTTTTGGCGCGCGAATAATGGAGATTTTTCATATTTCTACGCTTGGTTGAACGGTTTTTGTGAACCTTTGATTTTGTACGGTTTTAACACTAAGGGTGGTATTGTGCAAAATAGGTCAGTATGCGCTGAGCTTCCATTATTAAGATATCGGCAATGGATGAAAAACCGGGAGCATGGGCATGGAGTCACTGGGTTGGCATATGGACTCAGGTGTAAGCACGTCATTTCGAACTTTATGTTTTTCTCTGGAATTACTTGCTTTTTGAGAGCACGTAATTCAGATGAATATGGGGACAAATGAACGGTTTTCCTCAGCCGTCGCCGTCAGCAATTACGTAAAAACAAGAAAATGCAAGGGCTAGGAATTTTCGCGATGAAGCAGGTAATAATTGGTTAATATTAATTAATGATTTTCAATGGGTCTTAACCTGAGCGTGGACAAATTAATACAACTTAATGAAAATCGGTATCTGAACTCACGCGACGAAATTCCACGATTTAGTCCACGAAGTCAGTCGGTTGGAAGTAACGAAAGGAATAATTTTCAATTGAAGCCGTTAATTTAACTATTAATCACTCAATAGACTAATCCGGTTTTTATTGAGGTGTGAGTAAACAAATCTGAATTGGATAATGAGGCTAAACAGATCAGAATGTTTGCCGATATGAATTCCACGTTTCAGTACGTAAATTCATTAGCTCGGAAGTAATGAACTCCAATTGGGAAGAATCGTTTGATTGGCGATAATTGGATTGTACCTGATTTGATCATGGGGTGCAGAAGAGTTGGCCGAAAGCCCGAACAAACAGAATCTTCTACTGCTTGCAGTTGATAAACAGCGAGTTGGAAACAATATGATGTTTGTTCAAATTAAGGAGTGGACACAAGTTCACTGAAATAGATTATGACGTTTATCATTATGTGATTCTTAATTAAAGTGTTTCTGAATTCCACGATTCAGTATTTGTGATCAGCAACATGGAAGTAACACGAGCGATGAACTGCAATTGCAGTGATTCGTTTGATTTCTTATGATTGGGAATCAATATAAATTACCTTTATCGAACCGGATTGAGTCTATAACAGAGATCGGTTGATCTTCGACTAAATGCTGGCATGAAGTTTCACCCTAAAGAATCTTCTATCGCTCGAAGTGGAAAATCAGTGAGAAGGAATTATTTTTGATCTTATCTCGTTGTGATTAATGGAGTGGGCCCGATTGTCATTATCTGAATTAACGCACCTCGGAATTCCTCGATTCAGTACTTGCAATCAGCAACATGGAAGTATTAGGAATAATGCGAAGGAATTGCAGTGATCCGTTTGATTTCTAATAATTGGCAATAAACATAAAACACCTGATTGAATCGGTGGCACTCCGAAAGAAATTATGGCATGAAGTTTCACTTAGAGATTCTTCTACCGCTCGGAGTGGAAAATCGGTTAAGTGTCAATGAAATGTGAATAAAGTAACATCAAAAATATTACCAGAGTATTCTCAATTACAGTGGTTCATCTCTGATTCGTTGCTTCTCTGATATTGGCGAATAAACAAGGAATACCAGATAATTGATCCTGATTTAACCTGAGAAAGTCTCCGGCAGAATTTTGAATGAGTGGTGGTTTGAGATACGACTGTAGAGAGTCAAGTACAGATATAATCACTCGTAAGAGTGTAATCCTCTGACATTTTGGGCGGGCAAATGACTTAACTTATGCAACTGGAGGTGGGCAACGCAATGCAATCAAAAACAACAACATCCGTTACGTTCATCTCACAATATAAAACTAAATAAATAGGGTAATCACACTGCCGCTGTATCTATGTACGTGGTGCAACTTTCTGAATACGAAATCTATCACGCAATTGCCGATTACATAAAGCTCTACGTGTCGAGCGGATACTCATTGTACAGCTTCATTTACCTGAAATTATAGACTCGTTTGGAAACCACGGACGCTTATAAAAAACCATAGTTTCCATAGTTAATTTTGAACTAAGAAGAGACCTCAATTTTATACGTCAACCTGACCGCATATTTGGAAACTGCACCCACTTTTTGTCAGAATTCGTGTGACCCAATGACAGCTAATAACCCTTTGATTGTTTGTACGGCTTAGGCTTAGTTCCGAACCCAGACTGTACGTTAGTAAAGAAGATAAGACGTTCTAAAATCCAAAATGAAAAAGTCGAATTTGGGATCTTATCAAAAAGTGGGTGCAGTTTCAAAATATGCAACCTAACCTAAAAAGTTAACAGCCACAGCATCACTACAGAATGACATAATCAATGATCTATTTCAGCACGCTGATTTCCCTTCACCTTTCGGTTAAATGTGCATTTCAAGTTCCCAAATCACATTTCAATGAAGTGGTTATAAATACCAACTATTTATTCCCATCAAACTTTCCTTGTGCGACTCGTTTCTAATCGATCTAACGAATCACCGATAACGAAGTCAATATTCATGGTACTTTCAAGTACTGAATCATTGAATTTAGAGGTGCGACAATTGAGATAATGATAACTGTCATACTCTCTTTTGGTGGACTGTGCCCCCTCCTCAATCAGAACGAGATAAGCCACCAAAGCATATTTTGTTCACCTTTGCTGATTTTTCAATCCGAGTGGTGAAAGATACTTCAAAGTTGAATCTCAAGCCACCACTACTTCAAACTTCACCCCGTGACTATCTTAGAGCAAATCAGCTACAATCTGATATATCATATTCATTGCCAGTTATCGGAAGTCGAACGAATCACTGCGCTTAAAGTTACCGATGTTACTTCCAAGCCGCTAATTGCAAGTACTGGAACGTGGAATTTCGAAAGGCGGTAATCGAAATAATGATAATCATTATAATCTATTTTTGAATCTTTTCCACTCCTTAACTCAGAAAGAATGCCTAATTGTTTAATTTAAATCCACCTCACTGATTTTCCACTTCGAGTGGTAGAATATATTTTAAAGTCGAACCTCATGTCACCATTCATTGAAAGTTCATCCCGTGAATGTCTTAGAGCAAATCAGCTACAATCTGATATATCATACTCATTGCCAATTATCGGAAATTGAACGAATCACTGCACTTTAAGTTATCGATGTTACTTCCAAGTTGCTGATCGCAACTACTGAAACGCGGAATTCAGAGAGACGTTAATTCAGACATAGCTTATCCCCATACTCTATTTCGGTGAACTCGTGTCCACTCCTTGATCAGAATGGATGCCTAAATGTTTAATTTATTTCCACCTCACTGATTTTCCACTTCGAGTGGTAGAATATACTTTAAGTCGAACCTCATGCCACCACTCTTTGAAAGTTCACACCGTGACTATCTTAGAGCAAATCAGCTACAATCTGATATGATATATCATATTCATTGCCAGTTATCGGAAGTCGAACGAATCACTGCGCTTAAAGTTACCGAAGTTACTTCCAAGCCGCTGATTGCAAGTACTGGAACGTGGAATTTCGAAAGGCGGTAATCGAAATAATGATAATCATTATATTCTATTTTTGAATCTTTTCCACTCCTTAATCAGAATGAGACGAGATGGCAATCTTTTTTCGTTCCACCCACTTGATTTCCCACTTCAAGCGGTTGAATAATCTTTTAAGTCAAACCTCATGCTACCAGTTAATCCAAGTCGAGATCGTCACTTTATTAAATCGAATCAGGTGTGATCTGTATAACAATTTTCATTGTCAATAAATGGAAATCGAACAAATAACTGCAATTGACGATCATTAGACATGTTAATTCCAAGTTGCTGAATGCAATTACTGAATCGTGGAAACCAGATGGGCCGCAAATTAAATAATGACAACCATTATAATCTATTTTTGAATCATTTCCGCTCCTTAATAAGAACAATGTGATCCGCCAATCATATTTTGTTCCACCCTACTGATTTTCCACTTCGAGCAGTAGTAGAATCTTCCAAGTCGAAAATCATCCCACAGCTGGATCATAGTTGAGCCCGTGAATATCTTTAGTGAAATCAGGAATAATCGGGTATCCAATGTTTATTTCCAATTATCGAAAATCAAACGAATCATCGCAAGTCAGACTTCATTACTTCCCAGCTAATAAATTCAAGTACCGAAACGTGGAATTCATATCGGCAAAACTTCTAATCTTGATTAGGCTCATTATCGAATTCAGATTTGTTGACTCGCACCTCAATCGATACCGGAAATATTCTATTCAGTAAACATTACTTACATTAACCACACCAATTGAAAGTTATTCCTTCCGTTACTTCCAACCGACTGACTTCATGTACTGAATCGTGGAATTTGATTACGTAAGTTTATTGTCCACACCCTGATTAATACCCATTGAAAATCAATTCCACGCTCCAACGGACATCTCCACATATCCGCGGAATTATCTTGATTATACGTAGTTGCTGATTTTCCCAGCCAGCACTGATTATTGACAATTAGCCAGTTGGCTACGTTCTCTACCGACTGTGTGTTGAGACACTAATTAATTGTGTTAACAAAGTAAGTGATGCAGTTAGCATAATCGGTGGCGGGTAGAATTGTCTTTGAAGCGGCCAAATCGCCTGCCAGGTCGAAAGTCCACAGTCGTTTGGGTTGGGATCGAGGTTCGGAAAGACAGCCAACGTTGCGCAGAGTCCTCAACAGCATCCGTCAGTGGTCATCCGCCACTCGACTCAATTTGATCATTCGCTTGACCGATGCTGAATGAGGAGCGCCAATTGAGCACCCGATTTACATATAAATTCAAGATCTGCTGACTGCAGTGATGAATTTAACTATTCTATTTGTGGATAATCCGGCTGCGATAGGACGCGCGCATGCGCGGAGATAATGAGCTCGTTGATTTGGTTACGTCGTTGAATCAATAGATCAATTTCAATTAGTTTGTTGAAACATGTCCGGAGCATAGTCAGTGTGTGTGTCATTGGTTCGGATCGAATATACTGATTATATTGTGTTTGATTGTAAATAGTTTGTCGGTATTGTGTCATGTTTGGACTTCCGTTGTGACCCGGTCATTCTATATAAGCGCGAGATAGTTAGGATTTCTATCATTTGTGTTTCAATTATATTTTTTGTTTCATCTGTGGAACAAACGAGATTCCTTCGAGTAAACTAATGGTCGTCAGATCATTTGATCTTTAAGTTGCTGTAGATAAGGATAGTATTAAGGAGCGTTGAACCAATAGGCTAACGGACCGATACCGGTGAACACCTTATACTGATCCAGATTTATGTGTTGGATTAGCACTGTATTCAATAATAAACCTTCTTGAAAAATCAAGAGCATTTGCCGAATTGAGATTATGGGTCAGCCTTTTGTGTTCATGCGGTATGTGACAAACTTTGAAAATATGTGTTTCAAAGTTTGCCGTTTAATATTTTGCTTAATTTGGCAAAATTAAGGTTTTTCACGTTTGAGGGTAGTTGATCATTCGTGTCATATTATCATTAGCTCTTTATTCAGCTGAATTTACTTGAAGTAAAAAGCGTCCTCAGTTATGGCCGTTGATTATTTTCATCACTGAAGTCAGATTGTAAAATTTGCGTTGTAAAAAAAGAGTATTCATGAAAGATTACGATACTTTTATTTTGCTTAGGTGAACTTAAAAAATGTAGACTTCAAATTTCCACGTATTTATCAGTAGATCATGTAAACCGGTATCCAGTCCATTATCCACCAAACTATTTTTACACTTAGCACGTCATTCAATCACTGACTCAGTCTTCCACTCCTTGACTGATTCAGTACACTCCTTTACCTACTCAACCAGTACACGCACACTTCAATGCGTCGTCCCAATCAATTCCGTCATCACGAAGACACTGTAGAAAATCTATTCCGGTCGTCACGTTACACAAATAGTCCGGAATTTTCACCCCCGTCCAAACAGCGTTGAACTTTATGTCTATTTACTTGTTTTCTTCGCCATTAGACTTTGCATGCCTTCACCGGCAAACGTTTTATCCACGCTTTCGTTGATCTCACCGATGGTACCGCAGAATCATCGAACCATGATTTGACGATTCGCGGCAGTGTGGTCGGTGAAGCGGATACCCGATCGTACTTACCATCATTTAGTACAACTTAGTAAGGAGGTGCGGAATGTATGTACATCTGTGGCAATTAGCGCTCGAAATGTTGATGCAATTGCGAATTACATCTCAAACTCTGGCGAGCCGACGTGTTATGAGCCATCATAGACGAGCGCGCGGCACCCATCGGGTTTTCAGCCTTCAGCCGTCAGCGAACCGTTGATGATCGCTTCCAGGCTGACATAACGCATTGGATGTAACCATAAGAGCGTGAAGAATCACGGGTCGGCGAAAAAACATTGCAGTAATAGCTATACGGTGATGTATAGTTTTTGCCGAAAAGGCAGATTAGCAATTATGAAGATGCTTCGGCTACTTGCAATTCGATGAATATGGTTCCGATATTAATCGTGAGGAAGGTTAATCGTGTTTATTATTTATGAGAAATTCGCCAACGATTCTCTTCACCCTGGATAGAGGAACTGTCAGAACGAAATGTTCACTTGTTCGCACATTCGTCAGAATTATATGCTTCGAAAGCAAGCGCTTCCGATGTTTGAAATTATAATTACACAGCTTCCTACTTGTTAGCAAAAACGGCTGAGTGTTTCGTTTCTTGATACACTTAAGTTCCGATAACTATGGATTCCTATACTACCACTGAATGTAGGTACTATATCTATCGGGTATATCGCAAGCTATCTATTTGTTTATCCCTAATTGTTTTCTGATTATATTTAAAATTTGAAAGTTTTCTGATTATATTTAACCTGTTTTGTTATTTTCAGTTGCTCAATATTTGTTCACCAATTTACCTAATAATCGAACCGCTGCCCACTCGCTCATTCATGCTGCCTGCGTTGCTCATTCACATCGTTTGGATGACGATCCTACTCAATACACCAGGTTTGTCTTTTTACTTTTTAAATTTTTTAGATTTTGAATTGATAAACAAACTTTTTTATTTTTTTCGCATTGATAAATTTTTTATAATTTAGATTTTGGATTATAAATTTTCTTTGTCATTACAGCTCCCGCTCGTGCCTACTTCACCAAAAAGCATCAGGGTTTTGATGAAAATTACTCGTCGACATCGTTACAATCAAGTTGGTATTTTTTTATTTACATATCTCTACTTTTATCGAAGCCAACCTTTCTGTAAAGTTTTGTCTTTAACAATTACATAAAACTAAGCTCCAGATTCACCGAAAACTCCCATAAACAGTTCCATTGGTTTTCAAAACAGAAAGTGAACTGTTTACATTGAAAAACTGTCGGGCTGTATACAACGAATCACCTTTGATTTGTATTCATTGATTTGAAACACTGTATCCTAACCAAACATTTACATTACAGTTCTGGCCGCGAAACATCTGGTCTTCTCACAAGTCGAAATCACCGAAAACGGTCGCACCCGGTTACGGATCGCTATCAGTCCTCGTGTTCGACCCGTCGTCGGTGATCAACAACCACAAACATCGTCTGGAAGCCACTCAACGACTTCACCATCAACCACAACCACTTCTCCACCACCATCTGAAACATTCGCCAAGTCTGATTCATACCCATCATCATCTTCATCTTCATCATCTCATTTATCATTATTGTCATCACCAATGGTTGCCTCACTGGCCACCTCAGAGAACGTGGTGATGTATCGCACACCTCATCATCGTCATCGACGACCTCAACATGAACTGAAAGGTATCAACCATCCCAAACATCGTCATGTCAATCGAATGATCAGGAAGTCAAGGATATTTTGATGATTATGATTGTGTTTTTGTCTGTTTTTCTTGCTCTTGAAAAATATAAAAAACATAGTCAAATTTTCTGTTATTTTATGATAAAGGGCTACCTGCGATTCTAGTCAGCAGTAAACATGTTAACCGCTTCTTCCACGGGTGACAGCAGATATGCCTCATTATGCAAGCACTGTTCCGTGATGATCAGCGTGCTTGTTTTAATTTTTGGGATTTAGCTGATGTTCAGATTTTTGCATCGTTAATATCCGAATTTCTACTTGAAACCCTGGGAGCCCTTTACATAAAAATCATTGTTTGATATTTACTACGGGTTGACTTCTACATGTCATATTGATATGTTAGATTAGCATTTGTAGGTGTCATAGTTGGTTATAAGAAAAAATAAATGATTAATCGAACTGATTAGGACTTTCCACAATCATATTCCATGTAAGTAAGTTGAGAATCTGATTTTGACTATTTCAGAATGTAAATCTGACCTTCATCAATTCTCACATTTTCAGCATTTATTATCATCAGTTATGAGGCCTACACATTTTGTTCAATTGTACATACTACAATGTACATATAATCATAATATATTGTTACAGAATGTTTTCCGATTCAAAATGTTTGAAATTGTCTCTCATTCAATTTTCAAGTGATCATTATTGCTGAATGATATTAATGAAAAAACTCATTATTACAACTGTGATAATATTATTCGTACTGCAAATTCAAAAACAAAAAATAATAACCAAGCTGGATATTATAAAAATAATTGGATGTATCAAAAGTTATTTTGCGGACACTTACTAGGTTAGAAAAAAATAACTTAGGTGTTACAAAATCATTTGAATAAAACACTGTTCACTTTAGCTGGTAAATCGCCCAAACAGCTAAAAACTGATATTTGCAACTAAAATTACTGGGTTTCGTAAATTTACGTCTTCGGACTCATTTTATGGGGCTGTTGTTGTAATTCAGTTGTTAAGCCTTAATAGAAAAGTTGAATATGTGATTATCCGGTGATCCGAGATTCAAATTTCACCAAAAGCAAAGTACGGACGGGCAGATTCCAGGGCGCTTGACTGGGGGACATCTGAAACGCCTACACCTGTCAACTTCCGCTTGTCTCCGTTTCCGAGGTGGATATACAGAGATCTCGGATTGAGTTAAGTTACCAGAGCCTTGTCTTGACAGAAAGTAGAACCTGTGTAATCGGGATCGACGCGCCAAATCAGGGACGAACCAAACCGTGCAAATTTCCAAACCACGGATTGATGGATTCATGGAAGCGGAATACGGTCATCGGATCTTGCTTAAAGGATAATCTACCGTATTCACGGTACTTGCACATCAAACTTAAACAGACACAGCAATATGTGTCTTTTGTGCGATAAATTCACCGTTAACCGGCTTTGATTTGGAACTGTGCTATTTCGCTCAATAGAACTTTCCGAGCATGTTCATGGATGCATGAGCAATCATTGAAGTGATGAAACAGCGTACTTGAAAATGTCGACTGTCCGCTCTTTTGAACGCCTTTGGGCGAACTTTCAGCTCTATGAAACCCAGGTTTTAGCAAATGAATTTCACCACGGTCACTGGTCACGTATACCGGTGTCTCAGGAGTGGAGAATGGCTGTGGGGAACATGGTTTTGATATCCTCATTTACGTTAGGAAATGCGTGTTCCAGGAGATTGTGGTGATGGGTTAGGACGGTATTTGGACTGGTTATGACTTTGAACTGTTTGTTAACGTTTTAAACGGATCTAAATGTAAGAGTATTATTTTGATAAAGTAAAAGATGACAGAATTTGAGTGTCAACGGTCTGAATTGTAATACTAGCCAGCTCCCAATTGTTCTTTCCCTCTACATACACCTCTTTGAACTCACGGTCATGGTAATCATCCGCAACTGCAAGGTTTTAGTATTATGCATATTATATTTTCCCGTTACCACTATCATATGTATGTTTGCAACGAGTTCAGTGCAACGTTGAGAGAACAAAACAGTTTTTAACTGACCACATAGTGCAATGTCTCTAACGCCCCTTACCACCAAAGCCAACTTGTAGTTTCAACCAATGATGAAATAGCGCAAGACAGAGTATCGCGTTGACCAAGTTACCCACTCGTCGGCTTGAAGGTGTATTAAAATTTGAAAACACTCTTATTTTCAGTTTTATAATCACTTCTTTAGGATGCTATACATCTCGCCTGCCTGGTAGAGTGCGTTGAGCGTCAGCCTCAGAAACTGATGGTCCTGATTCCGATTTTGGTGTGTTTTGAGTTACTGATCCTTTCGCGTTCCAATGAGGGGTTTCGCCATTACTTTCCAGT
>CAXIWR010000600.1:0-5000 GCA_964036265.1 Daptonema setosum | reverse complement strand
TGATTTCAGAAAATCCAAAGAAGAGTTTGAACGACAGCAGGCGGATCGGAAGGAAACCCAAAAAGCTTTAGACGAAGCTATCAATGAGAGTCTGGACGACAAACGAAAGCTGGAGAAAATGAGGTTAGTCCATTAGCGAACAAGAAGGGGTGGGAAAATTGAATCCCCCCCCCTCTTCGGCGTTTTCAAACAGTAGAAATTGTTCTCTAAGGTGTGACATTTGTTTTACACGAGCTATTTGTTGTTTATTGTTGTTTACATTTTTTCGGACTGGTGTTTCCAGTAACAACAAGTTGCCGTTCGGTTGACGCGGGCTTTCAGTTTCAGTTTCAGTTTCATTGGGTTGACTCGTATATAATCGGTCTTACAAATTACGAATTACAAATTACTTTGAATAATCAATAAAGAAATATAATGAATGTAAGTGAGACGTAATTAATAAAAATTAAAATATAAAGTGAGAGTAACGACCAGACATATACGGAACTTGTCCTGATGGACATATCGAAAACCGGAGGGGTTTAAGGAGAGGAATAACAACGGGTTCGAATAAACGAATACATCTTTCGTTACTGTAATACAAAAACAAATCAAATAAGAGTATATATCGGAAAATAAAAAGTCGAGATTCAATTGATTAATGGAATGTGTGATTATGGTAAGGTGGAATAGTAGTAAATAGCAAATTAATTATAGTTCTGTGGTTTAGGCATATCGGCTGTCTAGAAAAGTGGGCTTTATATCTTCGATGTACTTATACACAATGTTTGAATCAATTAATTTACGTCTAAAAACAACAGAACATGGGATTTCAACCAATTCCTGAGAAAGATCATTCCAAAGGTTCAAAGATCTGAATATAACATGGTTTTTCAATGAGGGTCCTGTATGAGGTTTTACAATCTTGAGTGAGTGTCCTCGTGTACTGGATCTATTAAATGAAATGAAATCAGTTGGTTCCAAGTCTCTGAACTTCTTGTGAACGAGTTTATGGAGCACCACCAGGTCATTGACAATCAGTCTAACAATAATTGGTATTAGATTGAATTTACTGCAACGGTTTCTGTATGATAATGTCATGGCATCAGGTAAGTATCGTGTAAAACCTTTTTGAATAGTTTCAATTGATTCTTTATCCCCCCATTTATGAGGTGACCAGATGCAAGAACAAAAATCTAAAGTTGATAGAGTAAAAGTGGAGAACATTTGTATATTGAAGTTTGGATTTTTTGAAAAGAAACATCTGCTAATTACTCTAGATCGTTTTCCGGCTGTTTGGCAAAGTTTTTCTACCTGGTTTGAGAAGGTCAATTTTGAATCGACTAAAACTCCTAAATCACGAAAAACTTCATTTTCTGGAATTTTGTCACCATTAATTTGGTAGGTTGCATTGAATTTTGACTTCCCTATTCTCAAAACTGCAGATTTTGGAGCAGAGATTTTTAAGCCATTGTTTGAAATCCATTTTTGAACAGCGGTTAAGTCGGTCTGTAAATTTTCAATGTCTGTATTGTTTTTTATTTCTGAGTAAAGTTTTATGTCATCTGCATAGAGGAAAATTTTTGAATGTTTTACGACATTTGGTAGATCATTCATAAATAGGATAAAAAGAAGGGGGCCTAACACAGAACCCTGAGGGACACCCATGGTTACTGATGTTTGTTTTGATCTAGCGTTATTTATGCAAACTGATTGTGTTCTGTTGTCTAAATAAGAAATTACAAAATCAACGAAATGTTCAGCCAGCTTTAAGTTTCTTAATTTCTGTATAAGAAGATTATGCGGTACAAGATCAAAGGCCTTTGTGAGGTCTAAGTATATAATATCTGTGCAGTTACCTGCATCCTTGTTTCTTGCCCAGTCAAAATGACATCTCAAAAGTTGGCTTTCAACTGATTTTCCCGGTAGAAAACCATATTGGGCAGGAGTTATTAAATTTTTTGCTAAACAACAATTTAAAACAGCTTTTTTAATTATTTTTTCAAAAACTTTTGAAATAGTTGCATTTAAAGAAATTGGTCTGTAATTTGTCGCTAGAGATTTATTGTCCTTTTTATGGATTGGAATAATTTTCGCATGCTTCCATGATATAGGAAAGGACGAAGTATAATATGATACGTTGAAGATTTTTGCCAGTGGAAAGCTTATTGAATGGTTCAGTTTTTTCAAGAAGATGTTTGGTATTTTGTCAAAACTAGATGCATTATTGTTTTTTAAAGATCTTATGGTTTCGTTGACTTGTTCGGGTGTAAAAACGGGGTAAAAATCTGGATTACGAGAAAATACTTTAGGTATAGGTTTCTGAATGTTTGTACCATTGCCTTGGCAAACTTTGGTTACGCTACCTGAGTAAATGGAAGAAAATTGGTTCGAGAAATGATTTGCTTTTTCTTGATCGGAAACAAGCTCTTTTCCTTGATCGACAAGGATGGGAAGAGAGTCTTTAACTTTTGTTTTTGAGTTAACATATTGCCAGAATTTATGTACGTTACCTGACGACAGAATGCGGGTTTCATTGTTGTAGTAGGATGTCACTTCTAGTTTTCTTATTTGTCTCGATATTTCCATGCGCTGGGAATGAACATTCAAACATTTTGTTTTCTTGAATTTCGTTTTTAACCTCAGTTCAATGGCCCTCAGGTTCCTTAGGTTAGGGTCTTGAACACAGTATAAACGGGTATTGGTTTTCTTATATACAGGGACATGTATGCTTATAAGATTATTTAAAATTCCAGTAAAAGTTTCGCACATTTGATCGAGAGATAGGAAATTTGGATCAATTATATGATGCCAGTTTTGAGAATCGAGTATCAGGTTCATTGTGTTGTATAGGCCGAGTCAGTTATTTTTGGGACTACCGTAATTTGAAAAAATGGGGGTAAATAACGGTTTGCCCCAACACCAAAAAGCGCGCGCTTTTAACGAGTTCAAAAATGTCTTCGCAACTTTTCTTCAATTCATGAATAATTGATGGGAATTAATAAAAATTATATTTTTTGCCCAATAATTTCACTCGGGGGTTTTCTATAGCGGCCAGAACATGACTGATTTTTTTAAATGTGAAAATCCTTTTAATTTTGGTTCAACTTGAAGGAGACAGAAAATTGAAGGCGGGCTGGATATCAGAGGCGGAGGCCGAGCACAGAGAGGCCTTTTTACCTAGAAAACTTTTGAGTGGGTTCATTGACCTCCTGAAAACATCTGTGAAGTTTTTTAACGCGAGAAACCTCTTATTTTTTAGTCAATCCGGTCGGCGCCGACCCGGATGTACCTAAAATTGATGCTGCACGCGTTATATCAGACGGGGCCATTGATAGGCTGAGCTGATGTTTCATGAGCACGCTATTTTTAAAAATTATGAAAAAATTCAAATCGGCGTGTAGTGAAAATTCTATTTCCACCGAATCTCAGGCATATTTCCGTCTCCAGCTAACACAGTAGTGGTTCCGTGGTTCAGAGATTCTTGGTAAATCTTTAAAATTTCAGTTTGAGCATTTATCAATGCTTGGTTTTTGTCCTTCTGTTGAGGTGGTCTGTAGAAACTTATGATAGTGTAATTTATTTTCTTAATGTTGATTACTATGCCTATTGATTCCAAGTACGGGGTGGATATGCTGAGATTCGGTTCAAAACGGCAGTTGAAGCGTTTGGGCACCAATATCATCACCCCACCACCACGACTGTTTACACGATCACTTCTAAATACATTAAATCTGTTTTGGAACTGGAAAGGCGAATCAGAGAAGTACTGGGACAACCAGGTTTCGTTTAGACAGTAAATGGTCGAGCTTGAACTGGGATCATCATTTATTAATTTTTCCAAAAATATTCTTTTTGAAGGTTGGGCTATTGAACGGCAATTCGCAAGATATATTTTCAAATGTTCAACAGGTTTTTTAGTTTTATGAACACGTTGTATTCCGGCGTATCCCTATATCCTCTGATCGCCTTTCTTCTCGCCTTTCTTCGTGGTAATGGGCGGGACGAAACCATACTCCCGGAACAGGTCATCACGCGGATAGCCGAGGAACTCAAAGTGAGCCCGACTACCCTCGAACGACCGCTCCGAGATAATGGCATCGTCGGCTGAATCGAGAACCGAAGCAACGACATCTCTGCCTGTTTTGTTGTAGAGATAGCGACAGAACTTCTGTGCCAGCGCCAACCCGGCCCTCTGGTTCTCGGTCAGATCGTGTCTGACGAGGACCAGAGGCTCGGCTTGCAGCTGCATTTGGCCTCTATAATATTGGCGTAGGTGGGATCGGAATTTGGGTGACATGAGCAGTTTCTTGGCAGTCTCACCGTCGGCGACCACTTTTAGAAGTCGACCGCCTTCAGCTGACTCCTCAACCGATTTCAATTGTCCCATACGGAACACACGAGTAATGGCCTGGCCTTCGCCCCCCAGGCTATCGACCACCGACCGCACGAACCGCATGTCGTCATTCTTGGAAGAATCACGACATGATGATTCGTTGGCGGTGGCGACCCTGGGTGGCTCAGGCGTGCCCTTAATCACAACATTGAACCGTTTCTTGACACGATCGTCCGACTCAAACTGTTCTTTGGTTTTGGCTGCTAAGCCACTTCGCCGTTTACGGGGCGATTGGACGACTTTAAAACCGTCTTCTTCGTCCTGCATCACCACCTCCGGTGTCGGAGTTGGCTTCGGGCTTTTCTGATTTGGCTCCATGAGATCAGACAGTTTTGATTCCAAGAGGGTCTGTCTTTCAAGTAGGCTAGCCTGTTGTTGAAGAACCATGTCCAGTTTTGTCTTGATTTCCGCGAACCCGTCGGCGGTGCATTTCTGTAGGCCATCCAGTTTTTCGGTCAGCTGCTCGTATAAATCAGTTGATTGTTTTTGGGACGACGATGACGTGGCACGCTTCCTGGCTCTATTTTTGCGGCCCTTCGGAGTTAAGTTCGCCATTAATGCGTCCATCGAATTTATTGCGGGAATATCGTGACTGAACGCCTGTTGTATCGGCACGCCGAGATCG